>FIZR01025055.1:0-37704 GCA_900060175.1 Ferrisia virgata | reverse complement strand
GGGGGGGGGGGGGGGAGAAATGGCAAAATTTAAAAGCTTTGTAATTTACTTTTTTTATTATTCAATATTCGTTGAAGTACCATTTTCATACATTTGTACAGTCAAATTAGCTCCAAAAAAAAGCCTGATCCAGATCAAATTCATTGTAAGCTGAATTTCGGATTATTTGTCGATTATGGTGTGAGTAACGAGGTGAAAATAGTCCCCCCCATCAGGTGTGGATCTAATTCTAGCAGGTGGACAAAATTACCGGAAAATTTAGTTCTCCCTGTGTACCCTTTTAGGGCATCGTCAAGTGAAGAAAGTGCCAGAGCACACAAATATTATGCACTAAATTCTGCAACCGATGACATTTACATTTTTTGAAAACACTCAACGTAGTTAGAGCTGTCCAAAGTTGACTCGTTCTTGAATTTTGCGATATTTCAGCCTAACAAATTCGTTTTTTAAGTAATCATAGTGTAAGTTACAACAAAAAAACCCCTCTCCTCCCTCCTCCTCCCCTCAGGAAGTGGCCAAAACCACAAGAAAATTTGTTTCTCCCGCTGTGCCTTTTCAGAAAAACCCCCGAATGAAAGAAGTGCTAGAACAAAATAATATTCTACACCAAATTTCGTATGAGACGAGATTTTCAATTATTGAAAAAAGATAATTGTTTGCGTGGTAGGGCTGCCCAAAGTTGGCCCGTTCTTGAATTTCCAAACATTTAAAACACTCATCTACGACCTTTCCTAAATCTTATATCGAATTTCACTACCATAGATTAATTGAAAGGCAGGCGATGTTTGTTAAACAATTTCAAAAAAAGTCTGAAGCCGCCAAAAATTCATCTTTTGGGGGGGGGGGGGGGGGCTGCCAGGTAAATTTGTCGCGTAAGTAGGGTAAAAATTATCGACGCTCAAAAAGAACTGTAAGTTCAAGGGGGGGAGAGGGGAATTGATATGTTCAAATTTTTTTCAAAAGATAGGAGTAAGATATGAGATTGTTTTCTGATGTAAGAAGCTCTGTTTCTCTAGACTTCAAGTATTAAAATTTGAACACCCTAAGGACTGCACATGTAAGGGTACTAAATCTACCTAGCAAATTTCAATCCTCTGATATAATTTGGGTGGGAGATAGAAGCCAAGCAAACTTTAAAATAAAGCAACACATACCCTAAGCTGGGGTTATATCATGCAAATATTAAAAGTAGTGAAATTGGGCTAAAAATTATTTTAAAATAGTGGAAAATTTAAATACTACTGTTCAATGAATTTGACATTTATCGATTTTCAAACTACTGAAAATCAGAAATAGTTCGCTCCTTCATAAAAATCATTCCACTAGGAAAGTAGTATACAGGTTAATAGAATTGCCTACTCAGTTTGCCGCAAAAACACGTTTCACCAAAATAGTTCAGAATTACAGAAACAGAACATTGCGTACATTGAAATAAACTGTATAAAATTTCCGAATCGGTTTGATATGTGAAGTTTTTCATTGGGGGAGGGGGGAGGGGGAGATGGTTTAGGGTAAATATCTTTAGTTTTTGAGTAGTAGTGAAAAATTAGCGATTTTCTTCCCTCAAAGTTCGTTAAACCCCTTACCGTGTTAGAGTCTATTTTTTTGGGCTGTAAGTGACTTTAAGTGTACGGAGGGAGGGTGCTGAAGTTTTCAAAAACTTCATGAAAGACACGTGTGCGATCTCTAGATAAACGATGGGAAGGAGGAGAGAACTACAAGTCGACTTTTTTCAAGGTCAAAATGGGAGAGACTCCTATATCTCGCCATGTAATTAAAATAAGAGATTAATTTTCGGTATGTAACACAAATTTTGATTTTCCCATTGATTGATTGATTGAAAATTGAACAATTTTTATGATTTTTACCTCTCTCGAGCCTCTTACTTAATTTTAAAAATAGCGAATTTTGGCCCAAGGTCATTTTTTTAAATATATATCTAATTTCATGGCAATTTGAGCTTGCTGACCAAATTTGTGTGATTTTGGTATGTATCAAACTGAGTAAAAAATTTCAATGTGGGGGAAAATAAGAAAAATTAGCATCTATGCCCGAAAAAAGGTCTCTTTCAAGTTTTTATGACCTGGAAAAGTATAACGATTAAGAATCAGATATAATCGAGATTTCATCTCGTATTTTTCTAATTCATAAGAAAAATGATCAAGTCAGTCTCAAGTTCAAAAAATGTTCACGAATTCAAAATTGGGGGGGAGGTACGTTACGGATTGAGAATTTTATGCACGAGAATCGTTCTTTATGGAGTACAATTTACAAAAAATCCCTATTTTGAGAGTTTATAGCATCTCTCTTTAGAGGCTCGAACAGCTGAAATTTTGCGTAAAAAAATCTCAATTCAAATTTTCAGCTGTATTCAAAAATTGTTCGAATCGACGTATTTCAACTTTTTTCGAATATCCCTTCCTCCCCCCTCCCCTTCCATGTTCCAACCATTGTAGAAATCGAATATTATTTCACCAATTTCGAGCGTTTTTAGTCGTTGAAAAAAAAATTGTAGTTTTTGAGTTTGCAAAATTTCAAAACTAGCCTTCGTAATTCTTTCAAAAATCACAACCGGAAAAAACGAAATTTCCATTAATCAATTTTCAAGTTCTCCTTTACCCTGTTTGCCTTTCGATCGTCAGTCGACATTTATCGGATTTCAGCTCAACGATAGGCCCGAACAATGAGACACGGTACGATGCTGAGAAAGCAAGAAAATATACCTCGAATCGTGTTTCTGTTTGGTTAAAAAAGTACAGATGGCGATTTTCAATCGTACCGCAGACGACGGAGATTTTCTTCAGCCAATGGGAGGGGGGGAGGAAAGCCCTAAAAGTAAATGAAAGTGTAATTATGTATTCTACGCGTCGTTCTAAAAAACACATTTATTTGCGGAGGCTGGCGTTAAAATCTGAACGAAAAAAATGCCACCGATTTGATTACTTTTGTGGGGAAAAAAACGTATTGCTGCGCTACTCCGTTCCCGTTCATTGGCACATAGAATCATGAAATTCGCTCCACACCGCCTCGCTGCCGGGCCCCCTCGAAAAGAAACTCGAACACGTATCTTTTTTTTAAATTCCCGTAGTATACGTTGGCCTTTTTTTGGTAGAAGGCATATAGGTATGTATCGGGTGATGGGGAGAAGGAGGGGGGTATTTCCTTCGCCATGTACGTGAGCAGTGGTCTACAAGTACGTGGCTGATTTCGCGAACCGATCGAAACTTACGCAGGAAACAAAACGTAGGAAAAAACAGTGAGGAAAGGGCACGTCAGCTGGAGGACGTGGATACGGTGAGAGGTATGTCGAATCGATAAAGGTCGAGGATTTTCATTCCTTTCAATTAAAATGACAACTGATAACGAATAAAAATCACCGTCTTCGTCGTCGACATCGTCATTCTATTCTTGTTCATCATCGCGCCGCGACGCAAACAAACAAGCAACACGCCGCACATACAAAAGAACCAAGAGTACGTACCCACCACCTACCGCATCGTTACGAATCGGGCGTCAATTTCGCGACGTCGAGACGAGACGGAGGCGACGTGAAAAAAGAAAAAAAAAAAATTTCGCCCATTTGGAAATGTCACCAGCACACATGCACCCGTACTTAGGTATTATTCGACATTAGCGCGAACACAAATACAATTTAACGATAGCACGAAAAATACGTATTTATTTTAGGGTACCTACTTTTTGGCGGACGCAAAAAGTCCCCATTATACGTAGAAGATGATGTCGATAGGACAAATATAATAGAATGAGCAGGGTTCAACGAAGGAAGGATGATGATTGCGATCAATACCAAGTATCGTGAGTATGGCATCGAAGAAAAAAAACAGCGTGATAAAAGAAAAAAAAATTCCAGTCGAGTCGAAGAACAGAAGCGAGCGATCGTAGGAGAAAAAAAAAATATGAAACGCAGACAGGAAGAAAATAAAAGCTCAAACAATCGTACCAATGGCGAAAACGTCAATTCAATATAGGCCTATAAACCCAAAAAAAAAAAAAATCGTCCGCAAAACGATTTATTGTGTGCTGGCTTCGTACAAAATACCTATACTTACACACCTACACCCCTACCCAAGTACTTTGAATAGCGATCATTCGATGGAAATTTATATAAAGGAGAAACCCACCCCCTCCCCTTCAACGTTAGTATTGTATTGAATAAGAAAAAAAAATTCCATTCTCTCATTTCTATTTCTTATTTTTACTTCTTATGCCTTCGATCTCTTATTCTCTCATCATCGGTCCAAACGACGACGTTTTCTTTACCGCAGCCGAGCAGCTCACAGAAGTGAAAGAGTTAACCAAGCGAGCGAAGATCAAAAAATTACAAATGTTTTGTGAAAAGCGTTCCTCTACTTTATGAGGAGGAAAAAAAAAAGCAGTAGAAGAAGAAATAAGGAAAAAAAGAGTAGAGGAATGTTTGTCAGAGAAAGAGGAGAATTTTTATGGTTCGCCAAAATCCGCATGAATTAAATTCGAAGTTTTTTTTTCGAGGCTATACTTAATTCCAATCGTATCGTGTTTTTTTTACGTGTTCGTCGATTCGAATAAAAGTCAGCCTTTTTTTTTTTCTTTTTTTTTTTTTTTTAAGCCCATGCTAATTGAATCAACGCAACCAGTTTTACTTTTAAGGTGGCATTCTCCGTATTGTTCCTTATTTTCATAACGAATTGTAGTCACTTAAAATTTACCTTGAGGATATTTTTCGCTTTCGTGGCTTTTCTTCTTCCCAGCGAAATCTTTTTCTATTTTTTCTTCATTCGAAAAGATATTTGTAATTTATTTTCAAAAATAATAACGATCTTGAAGCTGAAGTTTTCAGCCTGATTTTCTACGTCATATTGTTAATGAAAACTAGACTATTACGGTTTATGGATCTACGGCTGATGAGGGGGGAGGGGGCTCAACAAAATCCGTTTTGGGATCCTGGACGACCATTGCGACCATTTTTGGCCATGTCAGATATCTTTTTTTTTCCAAAATTGAAAAATTATTTTCTCAGCTGGATGCTGACCAAAATCGATCAAATTTGGGGAATAGGCTTCGATTGGCGTGCCATTTGATATACTGCAGTGGGGATGACCTTGGGTCAAAATTCAATTGTGCCCAAATTTGGAGAAGAGATGCTGAGGAGATAAAATCGCAAAAATTGTTCCTTTCTAAGCTAATTGATAAGAGAATACAAAAATGTATAACATATTCAAAAATCAGCTCTCTGGATAAATTAAGAGGGGAGATATGAGGGGGTTTCTTTCTTTTTGGGCTTGAATATGGGCTTTTCCTTCCCTATCTCCCCACCAAATTGAGCTAAGAAGTTGAAATTTGGCATGGGGATTTATTAAAAGTTCCTAGATGTGTGATTTTGGAGAGTTTATACTTTTTAGCCTCCTTCAAACCTCCCTACCCTTACTTCTGATTGGAATAGTTATGCTAATAAAATTTCAATAAAATCTTTAGAAATACTCTTATCATTTTTTTCACTTTTCCTTACCCTTTTATCCTTAATCTAGATGTGAATTATTTTGTTCAATAATTTGGAGCGAGATGAAATCTGAATCGAAATAATTTATCGGTGTGTAAAATTTTGATATAGAAAAATTGTTTTTTTCTATTTTGTCGATTCCGAAAAAACAGTGTGTAATGTATGATCTGGGCTTGTCAACCTTACCTAACGGGCTAGCACACGTTCGTTCCACATCGAACCATTTTGAAAATAAAAAAAAAAAAAAAAAAAAAAACAGCTTCGCACTGCGTAGCTCTTTGAGCCTGATTTTTCTTAAAGTACAATAGATTGGTGAATTATCCATTGGAGGATGAAAAAGAAGTGTTGTGACATTTTTTTTTTTTTTTATTCGTGTAATAGGGGTATTGGAATGAATAGCTGGAACCCCGAAAGGAAGATCTAGGATCCCCTACCCCCGCTCCTCTCGCATTTACCCTCCCAATTGACCTAGCAGACTTTGGATATGATATGCAACTTTTGATTCTCTATCGACTGCCTCGAGAAGGAAGATTTTTTTCATTTTCAGCCCCTTTGCACTTTCTCCCCCAAATTTGAACGTGACTGAATTTTGACCCGACGATATCCCCCGCTGAGAAATATTTAATCCGCTGCCAATCCAAGCCTACTGTTGAAATTTTACCGATTTTGGTGGCTGGATTTTAGTTTTGGTAAAAAAAAATTAATTAAAAGGAATAAATATCTAATCGAGGTAAAGCTGGTCTTAATGGTCTGCTAGGATTCCAAATAGACGTCGTTGTTACTCTCCCCCTCTCTGCCCTCTCCCCTCATCCGTCATAGGTCTATGGTTCGTAATAGCCTGGTTTTCATTGGGCAATATGACGTAGAAAATCAGTCTAAAAAGTGGAAAAAAAAAAGGAAGAAAA
This sequence comes from Ferrisia virgata, assembly GCA_900060175.1. Classification (NCBI taxonomy): domain Eukaryota; kingdom Metazoa; phylum Arthropoda; class Insecta; order Hemiptera; family Pseudococcidae; genus Ferrisia; species Ferrisia virgata. The sequence continues at coordinate 31,302 of FIZR01025055.1, read as the reverse complement.
TGAAATTTTACTCGTACTCGTTTCGTTGAACGTGAAGAGAAAAAAAAACCACGATAAATCCTATTTCAAAGCCTTTAAAAACAATCCTTCTCTCGAACCTGTAATCCTGGCCGATTTTGATCTTTCCATCGGTCTAAAAAAAATATAAACCTATAGGTTTGGTAGGGCTACTTCGTTAAACTTACATTCTGGAAATTGAGAACAAGGAAAAATTTTTTTTATACTTTCAATCTACGAGCCGCATACGTGCCCTGCTTTTTGTTCATCTTACCTTTCATTCGATGTACGTACAATCGTATTGGTATCAATTCTTGCTTCTTTCAAGCTTTGTTCGACTCGACTCCGTGAGCCATTGGATAAAAAATCAACCAACTCTACAGGATGAGAGTGTAATTGGTTTGTGTGTTTAGGTAATTCTACGTCTACGTCGAACAAAAGCCAACAACAAAACTTGGCCTGGTACGTCGCTTCGTGTGTAAATCCCCTTCGAACGCACGCAATTAACGATAAACCGCTTAAAATTATATTACTCGTTCATTAGTCATAATCAAAGAGCCTAGAAGCATCCCTTTTTGAGATGGGTGTGAGTGTGTAGCGTACACTGTGAGAGCAGGTTGGGGTGTATCGCAGGTGGTGGGGTTTGTTGATGGTGGTTTCGAGTGGAGGGTTTTGTCAGAGACGCATACATTAAGCTGGCGTATACCTATTCGTAGTTACACACACACACACATATTATATGCATAAGCGTACCTGTATCTCTATCTACGAAATTTATGAACGTACTGCGAAGTATATTTCAGTCACCTAGCTACCTTGGTACACCTACCTACATGTAGTTTACCGCAACTAGGTCGTGAAATTTGGTAATAAAAGGTCGCTATTGCGACTACCGGTACCCAAAAGGTACATTCAAAAGCTTACAGTTTTACGTCGTCCCTGTCTCTTGGTTGTGTTAATCAAAAGCGACATTAGTCAATGCGATGAGTTGAATATTGAAAAGAAAAAAAAAATACCGAAAGAAAAGGAAGAGTTGAAATAGAGGGTAAAATTGGGTACCTAATTAGTGAACGAATGGCTCAAAAATACGAGTACGTACGTGCGTAGTTTTTTACGACATGAACCTACACCAAGTCGTGTCGTCGTATTATTACGTTAAATTAGTAAAATATTTGGTACGTTTGGTACCCTTACCTGTCTGTGTTTGTAGGTATATTCTACTTTACATATTACATATCTCTATCTACTTCGTGAGTTTAAATATTAAAATATACCCGAAGGGGAGTGAATAGGTAAACTGGTAAAGGTATACGAATGTCGAATGACTGTATTGAAAAAGGTCGAAAATTAACCGCACGATGAAAAATTCACGAGTCACGTATCCACGACTGCATTTCCACGTCTGCTATTCAAATTATGTGCACGATATACCTGACAAAATTGGTATAGATAGGTTGGGTATCTTGTTGGGTATAATTTTGCTGAGGCGAATCAAATTTTACGTGAATTTTTAGCCTGATTTTCTATGTCGTATTGTCAATGAAAACCAGACTATGACAGTCTATCGACCAACGATAGATGAGATGAAGGGAGGATATTAACAAAATCCGTTTTGGGGTCCTAGAAGACCATGTCAGATATTTATTTAACTTTTTCCCCCAAACATTAAAATCATTTACTCCATTCAATACCGACCAAAATCACCCCAATTGGGTCAATCGGTTCAGTTTAGCGGCAGATTACATATATCTGAATGCGAATTACCTCGGGTCAAACGTTATTTATGGCCAATTTTGGGGGAGGGGGTTCTGAGGGGCCAAAAACGCATAACTTTTCCTTTTTTAGGCCAATTGATAGAGAACCAAAAGTTGTATAACATATCCAAAAATCAATCTCCTAAGTTAATTTGTAGGGGGGAGGGAGGTATGGGTTTTTTACCCATTTTAGACCTTGAAAAAAGGCTGCTCTTACCCTATCGCCCTACCAAATTGACCTAGGAGGTTGAAATATGGTATGTAAATTCAGTTGAGACCATAGCTGTACCTTATGAGGATTTCGACTTTTTAGCTCCATTGCACCCCCTCACAGCTCATAAAAAGTAGTTTTTTGATCAGGTCTTCTGATCTTTTGGATTTTTTTAGTTTGTTTCTCACATAACTCCCCTTCACATTGAGCTAGGAACTTGAAATTAGGTATACACATTTTATGGGGGGTCTTAGATGTGCCTTTTGGGGGATCTCGACCACTTAGCCCTATTTCATTTCCTCACAGCCCTAAAAAAATGGTTTTTCGGTCGTTTTATCCTCTTTTTTGAGTTTGTTCCTCGCATAACTCCCCTCCAAATTGGGCTAAGAAGTTTAAATTACGTATTTCTCGTCTGTAGGGACCCTTGATGTGTCTTTTCGGGGGTTTCGACTTTTTAGTCCCATTGAACCCTTCCTACCCGCAATCCATTTTTTCAATTTTCATCATTGCAATATGTCACGAAAAGCAAGAAAATCATCTACGTTGCTCGATACTGACCAAAATCGTTTCAATTCGGTCAGTCGGCTCAGTTTGACGAGGAATTAGATGTATATGAGTGGGGACAACCTTGGGTCGAAATTCAGTTTTGTCCCATTTTGGAGGAGGGTTGCTGGGGGGCTTAGATCGCAGAAACTGTTCCTTTTTGAACTAATCGATAGAGAATCCAAAGTTGTATGATATACCCAAAAATGAATCTCCTAAGTCAATTTGGAGGGGGGGGGTTCCTCGTTTTTGACCTTGAAAAAAAGCTGTTCCCTCCCTATCTCTCCATAAAAATGAGCTAGAAAATTGAAATTTAGTATGTACATTCGGTAAGCGCCCTACATGTGCCTTTTGGGTATCCCGACTTTTCAGCTCAATTACACCCCCCTCACAGCCTCCGGAAAGTGGTTTTTTTGGTTAGATTTCTCATTTTTATCATGTTTTGTGTTTTTGTTCCTCACCTAAATCTTTTCCAAATAAAGCTAGGAAACTGAAATTCGGTATGTACATGTAGTAGGAGTCCTAAATGTGCCTTTTGGAGGTCTCGACTTTTCAGTCCCGTATCACTACCTCACAGTCCCGAATGTATGGTTTTTTGGTCGTTTTTTCTTATTTTTTGTGTTTGCCCTTCGCATAACTCCCTTCCAAATTGTTCCATGAACTTGAAAATACGTGTGTACATTTAGGAGAGGCCCTACATGTGTTGTGGGAAGGGAAGTAGGTGCGGGGGTGGTGGTTTTTGCCTTCAAGAAATCTTGGATGCCCTCAAGAATCTACGGCTACTGTGCCAGCGAATTGAAATTAAGCGGGGGGGGGGGTAAAAAACCCTCAAAAGAGAAATTTAGAACCGATGTTAAATGCGCACATCACATTTCAACTTCTTATCTCAATTTGGAGGGGAGTTATGCGAGGAACAACATGACCAGCTCAGTATTCATCTGAAGCTTGAATGAGACAGACGTCTCTCAATTCACCTCGTGAAAAACATCATTTAAAAAAATCTCAGTATGATAGCACATATGGAACACTTCTCCCTCCCATACCTCACCATCCGCTTAACTTCCTCCACCTCTCAAAAACTACATTTTGGGGAGGGCTGTAAGAAGAAGCAGAAATCTGGCCTGGAAAGTTGAAATCCCTAAAAAGCACATCTATGGCCCACATGCCAAATTTCAGCTTCCTAGCTCAATTTAGGAAGGGGGGTGAGGGAGGAACAGCCCTTTTTCAAGGTGAAAATGGGAAAAAATTGGCTATCGATTGGCTCAAAAAGGAACATTTTGTGCGATTTTAACCCCTCAGCACCTTTAAAGTATCAAATCTGCCGCCAATGTAAGATAATTACGCAAATTTGATCGACTTTTTGTTCGCTATGTAGCCGATCAATTAATTTTCAGTTCCGGGTGAGGGGGGAATAAAAAAATAAAAACAAATATCCAACGTGGAAAAAATTAGTCGTGATGGTTTTTTAGGGTCCCAAAATGGATTTTGTTGATATTTCATCCCTATCTCCCCTCCCCCCTCCACTCCATAGCCTGGTTTTCATTAATAATACGACATACATGTGTAGAAAATCAAGCTAAAAATCAGGCTTCAAGTTGTTAGCTGTGTGGATCAATTTTGTATCGATGATAATTCTCGTATTTTTTGTATTTTTTTTTTTTTTTTTTGGTAAAAATTGCCCCTTGTGAATTTTTTTTTTTTTTTTTTTTTTTTTTTTTTTTTTGGTAAAAATTGCACCTTGTGAACTTTTTTATCATGTGACAGCTTAGAAGTGAACTGTGATTTCGCCTCCTTTTTCACCATTCACCTCTGTTACATTCGAGCTGGAGTGAAATCATCAACTCCACAAATACATATCCGCCCCTTTGAAAAAAATCTGCAAACATTCGAGCTATCGTGTTTGTAAACGCGTTTGAAATGCGACTGTCACGAAGTCGAAGATGCAAACCGGGGAAAAAATGTTACCTATTTTAGGTATCTGTATTCTTACTCGTTTAGGAAACCGAGTACGAGAGAATGCGAATTACGAAGCTTTCGTCAAACGTGTCGATTATTGACGTTATTATCGTACTTGCTTGGTTCGAAGACTTGTCATGAAATTTTGAAGTTAGGATGATTACAATGATGATGATGATGATGACGGACGACGACGACAACGACGAGGGTGGTCGGTGGTGTTGAAATACGAACAAGATGGCAGTATTGTGGCTGGAAAATGTTAACGATAGGAAGAAGCGATGACAATGTGACGCTTTTATAGCGACTAGTTCTTGGTTGAAATTTCAATGTGTAAGGTACTTGTTGGATGAAATTTTCTTCGTTTATATAAGGTTTACGAAGGATATAGTATGGCTCTTATGTATTCTAGGATATATTATGCTGAAGTACTGAGATGTATTCGTGGTTTGAGCATACGTTGGTTAGTAGTGGGTAGGTGGATATTGTAACAGACGTGTGTCGGCGGCCTTTATCTCAAAATTTCCTCTCGTCGATACGTATTACATTGCATATACCTACATAGTCGGGGTTGAATGTAATAATAGAGAAAATGAGCTTTTATACTCTCTTCGACAACGTCTCTGTATTGAAAAGAAAAGAGAACAGATACCCGAAGCCAACTTAACGTATATATTACTTTATTCGCGAAACGTCAAATTTCACCCAAATCATAATAATAACAAGATTTTTTTTATCGCACGTAAACATTGTATACGTTGTAAACGTTCGACGAGAAATCGAACGCCAGATTGAAAATGGAACAGAGAGTATGACCCATCATCACACACGTACAGCGAAAGCACGAGATATGAGATGTGAACGTTGTTGTGTGTTACATGGTATTTTTGCCACCTTAAATACGTACACATCGCTGTACAGACACCTCAACGTAAATGAATTGATAAGAAAATATGTAACGAAAACTTAGATAGCGTATTTGTTTGTTTGTTTTTTTTTAATGGATCGAAAGATAAGGCGAAAGAAAGCAAAAAAAAAAAAAAAAATATTGTCTAAGTGGATTTTATCGTTTCGTAATGTCAATGTCGAATTGTACGAGATAAAGAAATTGATCGAAAGTGCCAAAAAAAAAAGGGGAAAAAAAAGAATAAAAAAAAGCGAGTAAAATGTACGGTATTTTTGTATATATCACGACGTGGGATCTTGTTTTGTTTTATCTAACGTTAAAAATGAACCTTTATTGAAATCTCTACGTACTTGATATTATCTATACTCACCCACGTTTGACAAAAATTTTGATTCGTATCAGGACCTCCTTTTTTTTTAATGTTAAAAATGGCTTCTTCAACCGATTCTTATATTTAGATTTTTCGAATATTATACGAAAGAAGAATATTTTTTATATGGAAAAAAATTTCATTTCACGTAAATTTTTATGTCTTATTTGCCGAGCAAAAGGCGCCATCATCAAACTTATACCCGTACAGAGTACTTTTACAAAGCCTTGAAAATACCAAGTAGGCGAAATTTTTTACCCTTAACGAATTGATTAAATTTGCAAAAATTGATGAGCTAGCGTTTTATGCGTACTTTTGCGAAAAATTAAAAAGAAAAAATTTTAACTACTTTCGAATTTGAAATATACGAGAAGAAAATTTTTTATTTGATCTTTTTACTAGTCAAGTTTACGGGTAATTTATGTACGAATAGGCGAGTAAAAAATTTAGTGTTTAGTTTTTGCCTACTTTGTGTGTTGTAGGAGATGTTTGAAATTTTGTAAATTTTCTTGCTCGTTTGATCATTTCGATGTGTAGTCTACCTAGTGACTCTACTTAGTTAATGAATAAAATTTGTATAATAAAGCTAACGTATTGTGAAACTTCTGTGAGAAAACTTTAGACTTACAGGTTTCCCTTCTTGTTAACCAGCATATCCCTCTCCACGTTTCTTCTACCATCCTAAAACTCGAACAAACTAATTGTTAGAATTTTAATATAATGTTATACGACGTAGGTAGGTAGGCAGATAGCTAGGTAGGTAGGTACAAATGCCTCTCTTTCTCTATTCAGACGAACTCATCATTTGGGTTGTATTTAATTAAAATACTTAGTTGGCAGTGGCAGGTTTCACGATTTTTGGATGAAAATAATATTTACGTTGATACAAATGAAGAATGTGTCATTTAGATGGGGGGGGGGAGAAGATTGTACTTTTAGCCCGATTTTCTACGTCGTATCGTCAATGAAAACTACGCTATTACGATCTATCAGGGTGAGGGGGGGATATCAACAAAATCCGTTATCAGGTTCTAGAAGGCCATTGCAACCAATTTTTGACGATGTCAGATATTAATTTTTTCCCCAAACTAAAAATCATCAAATTTGAAAAATAGGCTTAGATTGGCGGCGGATTTGGTATTCCGGAGTGAGAATGACCTCGGTTCAAAATTCAGTATGCCCAAATTTGGTGGAGGGGGTGCTGAGGGGAAAAAATCTCAATAATAGTTTATTTTTCAGCCATTCGACGAACAATCCAAATTTGTTCAACATATCCAAAAATCAGCCTTCCAGATCATTTAGCAGGGGAGATATGAAGGTTTCCCCTCTCTTTCATCTTGAAGAAGGGCTGTTCTTCCCCTCTCCACCTCCATTCCCTCCAAATTCAGCTAGGGAGTTGAGCTTTGATGTGTACACTTATTAGAGTGTCCATAGATGTGCATTTTGGGAGTTTCGACTTTTCAGACTCATCCCCCCCCTTGCACCCTCGAAATATGGTTTTTTGGGCGGATATTCTCATGTTTTGAGTGAATTCTTCGCATAGGTCCCCTCTAAATTGAGCTTGGAAGCTGAAATTTGGAATGCGGATTTAGTACAGTTCCGAGGTATATCTGTGAAGGAGTTTGACTTTTCAGCTTTATTGCACCCCTTACAGCCCCAAAAATGTGGTCTTTTGGACGTTTTTTTTATTTTTTGAGTTTTCAAGGTGCAAGGGGGGGGGGTAAATTTGAAATTTGATGAAAACATCGCGTAGTATATCACAATCGGGGTTTTCGAGGTCGTAGATTACGAATCTGACCCCCCAAAAATGTAAGGTGCAAATAGGGGGGTAAATTTGAATTTTGCCAAAAACATCGCGTAGTATATCACAATCAGGATTTTCGAGGTCGTAAATTACGAATCTGACCCTCGAAAAAATGAAAGGTGCAAATAGGACGGGGCTGGGAGTGGTAAATTTGAAATGTACGAAAACCATCGTGCGATATATCACAATCAGAATTTTCAAGGTCGTAGATTACAAATCTGAGCCAAAAAAATTCCTATGTGAAAAGGGTAGTAGCTGAGATTGCTGCAAGTCATGAATTACGAATTTGGCTAAAAAAAATAAGCTCAGAGAATAAAATTATTGAGATTTCATTTTTGTCGCAGTTTTTTTCATGCTTGTTAATTACTGAAGTAATTGATGAAAAAAAAACAACTGAAGATAGGTATAATCATTAAGAAATTAGCCAGTCTTTCACCTATAAATCTTGAAAATGGAAGTAAATGCAAAAACTATTATTAAAATCGTGTTCAGAGCACTCAGGACTATCACTTTATCTGTAAAATTTGGAGTGCTGAGGTGTGCTTCATATACTTTTGGTCTAGTTTATATTTGCTAAAATCGCCAGAATGCGAGTATCTCTAATCTATTGTTATCAAATTACGGCTTGTAACAGCTCAAAAATCAAATACATCATTAAAAAGTACCCATTTCGGGGATTATTTTTCACTGTTCAGATTTAAAAATATGCCAATTTTACTGCGAACTGTATACGTTTGAAATAAACGTTAACGCAGAAGAAAAATAACAGACTGCGCGTCCACAACTTCGACGCACGTTTAAAAGTATATAAGTGGGGAGGGGGGTAAGGTAATTCGGTTGCTCGTTCTTGAACATTTGGTATTTGTATAATGATTCGATACTGACAGGAAACAGAATTAAATTTTTAAATTTATATTGATAAGTTAATAGTGTGTGTATAATTCGGAGTCAATTTGGAATATATTCATAAAATCTGTTTCTTTATAATGAATTTTTCCAGCATGCATGATTATTTTATATTTTTTTCGTATCAGGTACTTTACGTAATTTCAACCAAACAGCGTAAATTCCATGATTTTTTTTTTCATTTTTCATTAAAACTACGTGTAAAGTGACGTCATAATTATCGGTAATAGCAGAGCTTATCTGAACGATAAAGCATATTACAGACATTAGCCGTAATGTATTGATATAATCTTTCAATTAAAACGTATTTAGATAGGTGAATAGGTGAAATGTAGTGAGAAAAAAATTTAGATACCGTTCGTATTTTTATATTTTTTCGCAGAATTATAATATCAGAGTTTTTCGAATTTTTTCTTCTTCGAAAGTATCTGTACGAAAAATTTAGCGAAAGTTTTTAAACTACGTGAATAAATTTTTTCTCACCAATTAAGCTTATATTTTGGAATCGTCTGTAGTTCCTCCCTCCTCTTCTATGCAGCTTTCAAGAAGTACAAAATTTTTCGACTGAATGTTCTTTGATATTGATTTCTCGAGTATTGGCAAATTTCCAAAATTTCATTGATAAACAGATTAGTGTACCAGTGTAAGGGTGATCTGACGACCATGACCTCTGCTCTGTTGTGTTCGCCCTATTACCTTACCTAGGTACTTTAGATGAGAAAGTTTCATAAATAAGCCGGATGAAAGAGAAATAGCTTGGATACAATTTGTAGGTCATTAGCAAGGTCGCGACTGTGTGAAAATTCGGAGATTTTCGAAACCTAGTTCGGTACGTTTTGTAGTGTAAGAAGTTTGAAAAATTTTATCGTGGAAAATGTAATTAAGAATATTTTTACTCGAAGTGTTCTCCAAGTTATCGTATAATTTGCTTCTATCTTTTCTTCTTGGAAACTGTAGAAGAAATATGCAGATTTTTTTTTCTTAGTTTTAAAACAGTATTGGCTAAGGATGATTTAATTTCGCTACCGTTTAAAATTGCTCGAAATTATTCGATAGGCTTCCATTCGGCGGCAGATTTATGTTATTAAATTTTTAAAAACTTGCGGTTCAAATTGGGCCATATTAAAAATTTCGAGAAGGCGAAAATCAAAAAAACGTAAACTTTTTTCTACATTATATGTAATATATCTACAGATTAACCCCTAAGGCTGTAAAAATCGGTTTTTTTCGATGTTTTTGAATTCTACCCTCCCCTCCTCCTGTATAGGTATCAATAGCATTCGGTGTACAATGAAGTATTGAAACGAAAAATTGCCAAAATTACCAAAAAAATCGTATTGAACTCTATCCCCTTTCCCCCTCATAGCAGACGATTTTGCTATTGTCAAATCCAAAATGAATATATATTCAGGTTCTGGAAACTCTCCTCTTATCGCAAGCAAAAACATTTTTTTGTGTAAAATAGGGGTTTTTTGGGGGCTTAGCCCTTTCCTCGTCGAGCTCCATAATTTTTGAGCCCTTTAAAAGATTAGACTAAATTATCATTTTGTCAGGATTGACCTGTCTAAAAGTATGCCGCAAAGTTTAAAACTATAAGACTACAGCAGGGTAAAGAGGGTAATGTGCCCTCGGGTCTAAGAATCCAATTTTTTTAAGCTACTATTCAGGAACTAGTAAAATATGATTTTTAAGCGTATTCGAGCTTTTTTTACCTTGTCGCCTGTGGGGGGAGGGGGAATGAAAAATGTACTTCGAGGGATGAGTACAAAAAAAAATGTTCCTCTTGCAACGTTGTGCAAGTTTTTGAATTTTTTGCTGTAATTGACTTGGCCTTGGAGTGAGTTGCAACTTTTTGTTGGACTTTTAACAATGTGACGTCATCATTGAACTGATATCAGTGGACAGATTTTTATGGCCTGTAACGACATCAGTGGACTTATTGTATGAAGGATTGATTTTACGATTTTAAGTTGAAGTTATGAGGAAAATTAGAGATGTTATTAGTGGACCGTCAACATTGTGACGTCATCATTGGACTGACATCAGTGAACAGGTTTTTATGGCCTGGAATGACATCAGTGGACTTATTTTATGAAGGATTGATTTTTATGAGTTTAAGTTCAAATGTTACGGAAAATTATAGGTGTTTGAAGTTGACTCGTCAAAACAGTGGACCTTGACCTTAGATCGATTTTATGACTTTGAGTTGAAATGTCGTCATCCGTTGACCTGCCAACAGCTGACCTTGATTCTGGATTGATTTTAACATTTCAAGTTGAAATACCGAGGAAAATTAGTTGACCTTGACCTCGATTGATTTTGTAACTTCAAGTTGAAATGTTGAGGAAAATTAATGATGTTTAAAGTTAACCCATAAACAATTGACCTTGACTCTAGATTGACTTCATGATTTTGAATTGATATATTAAGGAAAATCAAAGAAAGTTAACCAATCAACAGTTGACCTTGACCTTGGATTTAATTTATGATTTTGAGCTGAAATGTAGTCATCAATAGTCCCGACAATACTTCAGCTTGGCCCTGAACTGATTTTAAGATTTCAAATCGAAATATCGAGAAAAATTAGTCGACCTTTACTCGCGCTGATGTTATGATTTTATGATTTTAAGTCGGAATGTTGAGGAAAATTAAAGACGTCCTTGACCCTAAATTGATTTTAAGATTTCAAGTTGAAATATCGAGAAAAATTAGTTAACCTTGAACGCGGTTGATTGTACCAATTACATTTAAAATATCAAAACTTACATTCTTTCGATGTTTACTCTCTGTTCGCAAAGATTTCGAAGTATTACTTCTGTGCGCACACTCCATCCTCCTCCCTCCTTCTCCCCTCCCCTCCCTCAGGGGAAAAAAAGTAAAAATGTTCGTACATCGACTTTGAAATTTCATTTTTAATTTTTTATTTCGTCTGTATGTTACTTGAAAAATAATTACCCAAAAAATCAAAATTTGCAACCCTTCGGCCACACCATCACCACAAATTGATGTATCGAGTTTTTGGGCCATTTTTGAGCTGAGATGATTGTTACCATCATTACAGCAGGTTTATCTATCGTTGAAATGGTTGAAATCTAGAGAGTGGGAGTGGAAGGTGTCCATGAATGTCAAACTAAGCAATATTCAACGACCTCCTCTTTCGCCCCCTCCCCCCCATATACGAAAAATGAATGTGGTTTAAGGACTGCAGAAGGGGCTGGGATTTTAAAAAATTTTTAAAATAATCTGTAAGGTGTAAAATACTCCTAACAACTCGAGAAACTTTTTTTTCGATGTTTCAACACGAAAAAGGGACCGCTGTAAGACCTCCCAAAGTTTTCAAAATCCATTTCAAGGTTGTAGCACGGGCTTAAAAAAAATCTGAAAAAATCCACAACATGCCCCCCCCCCCTCCACTAGATATCTTCACTTTCATTAATATAATTACAGCTGTCGAAACGTATTAGATAATTCATCGCGTGAATTGGTGCTTTGCTCCTTCTCCTGCGTGTACGATTCATTACTCAAAGAAGCATGAAATCGTTACTTTTTAAATAATTAATCTTCAACGAAAAAAACATTTGGAAACATCGGGGGATAACGAATGAATCGTTGCGCTGGATTTCTATACTCGCTGTAGGCAATATGTTATCTACACACGTAGTATATCCTTTTCGAAATTCATTTCTTAGAAGTTGGAAATCCGTCAAAATGACCTTAAATCGTATCATTCTGATAAATCCGATGCCTACACAGCACACAGACGTCGAATAGAATTCCAATCTTGCAATAATTATTAGCTCATAGTTGGTACGTACGTACGTAGTATAAAATGTTGAAATTAATCGTTGTCGACGACCAGTAAATTCTGCGTAAGAGAAAAAAATCCGCCTACTCCAACGTAACGTTCATTGAGAAAATGTTATTATATACGAAATACAAACATCAAAGTACACGAAAACGAACAACAACAACAACAACAACAACAAGTAACTTATCGAATAAAATAAAAAGATGAACACAGTTTGGGGGTGCACGGTGCACCAGAATCAAAGAAGACGCAGAGATAGAGATGAAAGGAGTTTTAGCAGACGCGTCGTCTCGTACCAGTCTGACGTCTGCGATTCTGCCACACACATTTTGGCTCGGCCATCCAAACGAGCTCGTAAATTTCGAGAATTTTTTCGTCTTTTCATTCTCGTTTACGATTACGAATGAAACGTTTCATTCACGATTTTTTTTTCTCCTTCCCTCCGCTGCCCTGTTCCGTTCTCTCTTGCGAATCGTGTAGCTTTCATCGTTCACGTCCTAACGTATTATGGGTTTTGGGTGGATTGGAATATACATGTATGTATCGGAACGTACGTACGTACGTAGGCTGATACGCATTATGTAAGTATGTGTCGCACGTGACAATTATATAGGTATCAGACTGAACTACCCACTATGCAATGAAATGAAGAAAAATCTATTCTCGATACACGATTTTCCTTAATGGAAAAAAAGTTGCTAGAATTCCTTAGTGTGCAATTCTTCGTTGGTACTTAGCTTACCTACCCAGACCTACCCACGTGTAGATGGGTATTTAGAGTATCTACGTATGTATCTATATATATATTTTTTTTTTCTTCTTCAAAATCGTGTACTCTGAAATAGATTTATACTCGTTTACTTACCTTCGAGGTATGTACGAAGGTAATTCTCTCCCCCTCCCCATCCCATCCTCCTGTATTTCTTCAACTACGCTAAGTAATCCAACGTATTCGATAGTCCAACCAAAGAGGAAAATTTTCTCCACCGTGAAATAACATTTACCCTACCCTCGGTATTTAGGTACATAGATGCTGAGGTCTTGGTCGGTCGTAGCGTCATCAAATCTAGTCAGAAAAAAAAATTATATACACGTATTTTTTTCTTTTTATAAATGAAATTGCGAAACTTTATACTACCAGGCGTATATTTTTCTTACCAAAACTGGCGTTATTTAGTTACGTACAAAGTAAAATATATGATATGGAGAAGTGAGAAAAAAAATTTCGCCACACCGAGGGCAAAAAGCTAACCAAAAGTTGGTCGTTAACATGACGAACGAGGGGCTCTTTTTGCTGGTATATCGGTCGTTTACTCTCGTGGTCGGTCATTACTCAACATCAGGACTCGGATGAATATTACGCTACGTTCACATCTGCATATACCTTGGTATGCGATTTAAACAGTAATAGAAAAATTTTTCATTACGGTAAAAACTTTTTTTTTTATTTCCTCTGCGTTATTGTAGGTATGTAGAGCTCTATGTACGTATGTACCTATTTTGTCGAGGTTTCTTCTTCTTCTTTTTTTTCCTCTCCCCCATTTTTATTTTTATTTTCACTTCTTCGAGACTATTTGCTCTGTTTGTTACTTTGAAAAAGATAAAAATAAAACGGTATCGTTCGCTCAACTTTTAACGTGCGGCGGTAAGAGTTGACTAGGCTAGTACCCCGAGTACCACCAACAACGAGTTACCTTTGAATTCCCCCCCCCCCCCCCCCTTTCTTATATCCGTAGAGCGGCGTCTGGCTCACCCTTGTACAGCGTATATACGAATAGCTCGTCGGATGGAAAATGAAAATTACATAAATTGCCGGGGTTTTTCGTTTAATGGCGCTTGGCGTTGAAATCTCGCTGGTATTTGTTATTACGTTAGGTAAAAGGTATACCTTAGCTATGCTGTATACATACGTCTGCGTCTTCTCTTCGCCGAGATGAAGAGTTTCCAAACAGCAATGTCGATTGTGTAACGTTTGAACGTTTATTTCTCGAGGTTATTTTAAGCCTACAAAGGCAGGTGAAATAAACGGGCGAGGGGAGAAGGTGCGGTCGATGGAACGTTTGCTTATGCGTTTTTATATTTTTCTTATTTTTTTTTTTTTTTATTGCCTTTAAATCGAAAGTAGAGAATTTTTCTCTTCTTTATTTTCATTTATTTTTATTTTTTTTTGTTGTTCTTGATCAATTTTGTTTTCTTCTTTACGCGATGTCTATACCTATGGAAAATTTTAAGTGATGAAAAATTTTATAAATGGTTAAATGTTAATATTGATACGATCGTGAGCTCATTATGTAGGGTAAATTAGTTCTAATTATGATTGTAAATGTTCTTTTAACTGATGTGAGTTTTTATTTGTTTTGTTCTAGGTAAGTGCATATCATAATCTAATTGAAGAGTGATTAATTTTAAGCAGAAAGTCGATGGGTAAGTAAAAGTACCCTGATTTTTCGTACAAATGATGAAATTTAAAACATTGTTCAGCAATTCTCAGGGAAAACATGAAGAATAGATTAATTTCAGGTTTTTCGTTCTCTAAATAGAGGTCAAATGAAACGTGATAAAAGTTTTAGCCATCAGTATTTGTAGAAATTTATTTTGTAATAGCTCTGATACGACTATTTTAAACGAAAATGACATTTTGAGACGATTTTCAAACTTTGGTTTCATTTCCAAGGCCATTTGAAAGTACTTTTTTTCCACGTATCGAGTATTTTGCAAAAAAAAAAATTGGTAAAATATCGGAATTTTTTTTTTTTTTTTAATAAATCGATATCACCAATTTAGCCTGTTGGAAGCTGGTTTCCATCTCCACCTGTCTTTTCCAGGGCTTTTTAAAATAGGTATCCACTTTTCGTACAGTTTTTAGACTAATTTTCTTCGTAATATTGTCAAAGAAACCCAGTTTTTTTTACGACTATGTACCTATGGCACATAGGAGGGGGGGGGAAGCTATTCAAAATTTCTCAAATTCAGCCAACAGGTTTAATTGCGTCGTGATATTGGTGAAAAAAGTGAGTGGCAGGCAAAACCACTCTAAGGGCGAATTTTCTCCGGTAAAAATTCATTTTAAGTTCAAAAAAAACAGTAAAATTAAGCATTTAGAAATTTAGGAAATAGTTAACGTTAAAATTCTCATTTTTCGACAGATGGTATCTGTAAGACTGAAAATTTGGGGACACAGATGGGCCATCGGTTCAACGTAGTTTTTTTCTGAGGAATTTTTCGAGCAGGATAGAAAAAATCGAATTTTCTCCTTAATTTTTTTTTTTGAAAAGTGGAGGGAGGGAACGGTAAAAAAAAGCTTTACAATGACGTCAAAGGAACGTGCTAAAAGTTTGGGATTTCTAATTTGACTCTCACCCTCCCTCCCCCTCCCCTCCATTGGTTTAAAATTCCAGAATTTGCATTAAGAACAAAAAAAAAATGTGTCACAGAGTATACCACGTGAGATTAAAAAAAAGGTTACCGTGATTTTTTGCTTTTCAAGGATTCCAAAATTTTGTTTAAAAATGAAATATTGAATTTTTTGAAAATGAAAAAACAAATTTTCTTGATGAAATTCAAAATAAATTATTTTTCTCATTTTTAAACATAATTTTGGAAGCTGTAAAAATCAAAAAAAAAATAGGGAAAATCATTTTTTGATTAGATTGAAACTTGGTATGTTTATTGAGTTGGGACTCTAGATGTGCCTTTTGAGAGTTTCAATTTTTTAGCTCCATTGCATCCTCTCACAGCTCCAAAAAAAGTGGATTTGGTCGTTTTTTCTAATGTTTTGAGTTTGTTCCTCGCATAGCTCCCCTCTAAATTGAGTTAGGAAATTGAAATTTGGTATGTACATTTAGTAGGCATCCTAGATGTGCCTTTTGGGATCTCGACCTTTCAGCCGCATTGCACACCCTCGCAGCCTTGTATAAGTGGTTTTTTGATCGATTTTTCTAATTTTTAGAGTTTGTTCATCGCCTACCCCCCTCCAAATTGGGATAGGAAGTTTAAATTAGATTTGTCTTGTTTGTAGAAACCCTTGATATGCCTTTTGGGAGTTTCGACTTTTTAGCCCCATTGAACCCTTTGTTAACCGCAATATTTATTAAGAAAAAAGTATCGTTTCGCGATGCTTTTTTTTTAGTAAATTTTTTTTAAAACTTCAAATGAGTATAACTTCGTATCCAGGAGAGATAGAGGGATGAGTCTGCAGTCATTGAAAAAATCGGATTTCGTTCACCCATTGATACTAATGAAAACGATAGCCTATGAGGATAAATTTTTTATATTTTTGACAAAAACTATTGAAACTGTACATTTTGGAACACGTTTTTTTTTTCGATTATTTCGATCATTACTCGCCCATCAATCAACCTATCAATACAAATGATCACATCATCACATTCTACATAATATTATCTTTTATTTTTGTCTAAAGCCCAGCATTCTATCTATTACGGTTGTTCTGAAAAATTAGGTTGAATACGCTGTAAAATTTTCATATCAGTGTATCTCAGCCCCTTCAATCCGGAGGCCACTTAAACATACCTGCATAGACTCGATACGGGTTGTATAGTTATTGGTTAAGGGAGGTTCATACCAGGAAGGGACACCCTGTATATACACTTTGCAATAAAATGGTAAATTTTCATACGAGTGAAGGATACGAGGAAAAGAAGATTATTTGACTAGAAACTTTTCGGTCGGAGGAGATTGTTAAGAAGGGCAGGCTTGAGAGCTTCATCGTGATATACTATGTATACAGGGTATCCTGTCTCAATATGGATCCCCTTCAACCAGTAACTATGCAGCACATACCGAATCTACGTATGTATGTTTGCCTGACCTCCAGATTGAAGGGGCTGAGGTATACTCATTTGATGATTAAGTTTTTGATATTTTTAAAAAAACAATGAAAATTGCACATTTTTGAACACGTTTTTTCAATTATTTCGACTGTTACGCGCCCAACCATTGACGTATCTAAAAAAATGACCACATTATTACATTACACACAAAATTTTCTGTTTTCTGGTTTAGACCCCAGCATTCTATCTGTAATGGTTCTTCCGAAAAATAAATTTGAATGCGCGGAATAAATTTTAAGAAAAAAAATTTCAAATGAGTATATCTCAACCCCTTCAATCTGGAGGTCAGGCAAACATACATACATAGACTCAGTATGTGCTGCATAGTTACTGGTTGAAGGAGTTCCATATTGAGATGGGACACCCTGTAGATATAATAAAGATACACTTTTGTTACTTTGAATTGATTGCAAGACGACACCGACGACGACGACGATGATGATGATGATGATGATGATGATGAGAATTCTCGAAGGAATGTCAGAAAATACTTGAAAGTTAACGTGTATGCGTGCGTCTGTTTGGGCTTTTAGTATATTGTATGTGTAGCACATTTGAGTAGGTATAGCTAAAGACTCATTCAATTTCCATGTGTGTCGATTATGTAATAGGTACGTACGTTCGTAAGTATAAATAAGCAAAGTATATACATACCTATATCGTCTATCTTGCGTATCTGTATCAACTGCTAGGTAAATAGGCAAAGGTACCTGTATCTTTTATAGCTGCTGAGCTGCGTGTAGTATATGCTGGCTGCCTATTTATTCATCGTGTTTTAAAGCCACGATTGCTTTGAGAGAGACAAAATGTAAAAGAACGCTTGCGCTGAGTGATTCGATATTATGCACATACACATAGGTACTCATAAATGTACGTACATGAATAAGTGAATTACGACGATGACGACGAATACGACATCGACAGCGACAATGAACCAATACCTTAGATACATAGACATTACCTACCTACCTACCTACCTGCCTACTACACTATGTAAAGGTAACCTCGAAATAATACGAATAATTAATACGACAATGAAACCGCGATATACCCTCCTTGCATCTCTTCCTTCTTCCCATTCTTTAGCTGTCTCCTACCTACCTATCTACCTAGCTACTCTGTAAATAGAGATGTAAAACAATGTGGTCCATGTGTGTGGTATTCGTAAGTATTATACGTACCGTATGTGTGTAGTATGTACTTTGTATGTATTATATTACCCAAAGCGAAGCCGTGTGACAGTTGAAAGAAGCGAAGTTATGGCAGAGGAGGTGCCGCCGACCAACGGCGACGACATGTTGAAACAGCGTTGAAATTTTGTCATCGGTGTCCATCGGCATCGTTTCGTGTGTGCCTAATAACCAAAGAGAACGAAATATTTTGCGAATTTTACTCGATTCGGTTGTACATGTACTTCTCTCTACCTGTGCATGTATCGACCTTGGTTGAAACAAAAGGAGGGGAGGTATTCCTCGAATTATTATTTGTACAAATACTCTAAAAATAGCGGTGTAGATATGATATCTTCGAAGTTTACTCTTAATTCACCGTATATCGAGACGAATAAACAATGAATGAGGTGTTGAATTTCATTGAGGGGAGAGGGGGGCTGTGAAAAGAGTTTTTCCCCATATACTGCGTGACTCGAAAGAGATTTGAAGATATTGTGCAGATTTAGTTGAACATGGTGTATAATTTGTTTGAGAATACTGTTGAAAATATTGGTTTGGAAAATCACTAGTCTTAGAGAGAGTTGAAATTACTCGTAGTACGAGTAGGATGTGTTTTTTTCTCTTAATTTTTTTTTCAATTCTCACCAAATTCAAATAAAAACTTACCGTTTTTCTATATTGATCTGGGTAGTTGGAAGAATCCCAAAAAAAATTTCCACTACTTTTGGGCAATTTTTTGCCGAATTGTGGTATTTTAAAAACTTTGAGCGGCCATTTTCTAATAAAAATTCAAATGTACAGTGAATTTTTGCTGTCAAAAAATCGGTTATCTATCTGTAAATATACCATGAGAATTTCAAAAATGTTGGAGGGGTGGAACATTGTTGAAAAAAATTAAAACTGACCATCATCTTTCGTTGTGTTATATTGAGCCCGTACAGATAGGTCACGTTTCCACGTCGCTCTCGTGGAAGCTACGATGTTCACGGGCCTCACATGTTTTGTGGGTTTATTTGATTATATGATATAGAAGATTTGATGTTAAATTCAACACCAACATCACCACCGCCATCACCCCCCTCCCCCGGCATGTTGATAATAACTTGTTTAAACATTTTAGCATTTTTGTAATCAGTTATTTCGTGGATAAGAATAAATTGTCCCTCCTGCATTATATTGAGCCCGTACAGATAGTTTAGTTTTCCACGGCGCTCTCGTGTAAATTACGATGTTCACGGGCTTCGCGTGTTTCGTATGAGACAGATGGGGTGAAAAAAATTGTTTAGGTTTAAATTTCGCTTGAATAGTCTACAATAGCCTGGTTTGCGCTTTGACAACATGATATAGAACCATCACCCCCACCCCCACCCCCTTGTCGATGATAACTCTTAAACATTCCATTATTTTAGCGTTTTTATAATAAGCTATGTCGTGAATGAGAATAAATCGTCCTCAGTATTTGGTACATATATACTTGAGTGGAAATATTCGAAGCGTTTTATTTACAGTGGGCTTTGGATTTTTTGATCGAAATTCCCACCGGTTGGTGAAAAAGTTGCAAAACTTCGCAGCAAATTAAAAGGTTGTGAAATAAATGGAGTTGGAGAAACGAATCGATTCGATTGAAAAAACTCGACGCAACGCGACATTAGATTGTCATCTAAGTTTTCCACGTCCCAAATCACAAAGCAGCCAATCTATCAAATTTTGTCAATTTTGATACAATTTTATGCACGGAAAGTTTGATAAAATTGAAAAAGTGTACTTTTGTGGGGGTAGTATTGAGATTTGTGTGTTTGTTGGCAAATATTTACGTACTTTTTTTTGGATTCGTGTCTCGTACAGAGTTTCGTGGAGGATATGTGTACTACTGCCGAGTTTTGAGTGTTCGTATGTAGTTCGAATTTTAGATTTTGTATGAGATTTCTTCCATTCGCCCTTCCCGCCTTCTCTTCAATCCCCTTCGCTATTAGGTCATTTTCCGCTGCTTAGAAGAGAGCAAAATTCAAATGCGTATCGTTTTATTCCTATTTAACTATTTTATTGGCCTATAATGTCTCATTTATACCACTTTTAGCTGCTTGTTCTCCCTATACCACTTAATGAGGTTATTTTATATCATTTGAAGACCAACGAAATGTATATTCATAAATTTTGCTTGTTTTTAAGGTATCTCAATTCATATGAAATGGTTGTTTTTTTACGGACGCGAATGTAAAATTTTATTTGTCCATATTTCAATTGTTTTCTATAAGAAAAAGAGCAACCCCCTCCCCCTCCCCCATTACTCATCTTCTATCCTTATGGATTTTTAATATGTTATTCAGAGACCAGTTTTCAACATTTTCATGGAAAAAAATCAGGTTGCTAACTTTTGAATTTTTGCTCTGTTTGAAAGCATCAGTTACGAATCGTCGGACTGGTGATTTTGGGAATTTTTCGAAACCCTTCACACTTTTAGTAAATTTTTAATTGTGGAGAATGCGTGGTTAGTGAAATAAAATAGGAAGGATTCAGCTTTTAAGGGCTCTTTTTGCTTTTGAACTCGCATCAAATACGCTCAATATAATTAACCTGATTTTCTATGTCGTATTTTTAATGAAAAGGCTATTACAGTCTTATCGACCAACGTCGGTTGAGGGGCAGGCGGAATATCAACAAAATCCGTTTCGAGGCCCTAGAAGACCATTAAGACAATTTTTAGCCATTAACAGATATTTATTTTTATGATTTTTTATCATCTATTATTTCCCCTCCCCCTTCCACGAACATTAAAATTATTTACTCCGCTCGATATCGACCAAAATCACTCCAATTCGGCCGATCGGCTCAGTTTGGCGTTGAATTAAATATACCTGAGTGGGGATCACCTTGGGTCAAAATTCAGTTTCCCCCATTCGGGGGAGGGGGTGCTGAGGGGCCAAAAACGCAAGAATTGCCCCTTTTTAAACCAATTGATAGAGAACCCAAAGTTGTATAACATATCCGAAAATCAACCTCCTAAGTCAATTAGAAGGGGGAGATATGGGGGGTCTCCCTCTTTTTGACCCTGAAAAAAAAGCTAGGAAGTTGAAATTTGGTATGTACTTTAAGGTAGAGCCCTAGATGTACTTTTTCAGGGTACCGACTTTTCAACTCAATTGCACCCCCCCCCCTTCCCAATAGCCACCAAAAAATAATTTTTTGATCAGGTTTTCTTATTTTTTGAGTTTCTTCCTCGCATAGCTCCGCTTCAAATTGTTGAGCCAGGAAGTCACTTTTCAGCCCAATTTCACCCCCTCACAGCCCCAAAAATGTAGTTCAGTAGTCGTTTTTTGTTATTTTTTGAGTTTGTTCTTCGCATCATTCCTCTCCTAATTTAGTCGGGAACTTGAAATTAGAGGTGCTCCACCTTTCAGCCTTTCAGCCCTATGGTTTTTTGGTCGATTTTTCTTATTTTTAGAATTTATTCCTCACATAACTTTCCTTCAAATTGGGATAGAAAGTTTAGACCTATGGTAGATGAGAGGGTTTGAAGATATCAACAAAATTCGTTTTGGGGTCGTAGCAAAATCATTACGATCATTTTTGATTTTATAAAATGTTTATTTTTTTTTTATTTTCACTTTTCTTCCCGAAATTAAAAAAATTAATTGTTCAGCTTCATACTGACCAAAATCCATCAAATTAGAGGATTATGCTTCGATTAGGCAGGTCATTTGATATTGTAGAGTAGGAATGACCTCGAGTCAAAATTTAGTTGTGCCTGAATTTCGGGGGAGAGCATGAAATCACAAAAATTGTTTCCCTTTCAAACCAATCAACTAACAATCCAAAGTTGTAGGAAATATCCAACAAATCAGCCTTCGGGGGGGGGTTCCTCTTATTTACCATGAAAATAGACTATTTCTCTCCAATCCCTTCTAAATTGAGCCATAAAGTTGAAATTTGGTATGTATATTTAGTAGGGGTCTTGGATATGCCTGTTCGGTGTCTTGACTTTCCAGCCGCATTATACCATTCACACACCCCTCCCCCCGTCCCCGTCTGTTGGGATCCTTGAGGGTTTCAACTTTTTAGCCCCATTGAACCCTTCCTACTCGCAATGCTGATTAGGAAAAGCGTTGCTTTTTTTCCCTCCAATTTTCATGATTGTAATATGTCACGAAAAACAGGCTAAAAAAGCATCGCAAACAGATATATTTTGCGGGGGGGGGGGAGAGAGAAGAATTCTGGTTCTTTTACAGGTTCAGAACTACAATGATTGAAAATTATTCTTCAGCCTTGTGTAATAATAATACGTGCGATTATGTATGGTCTGTTTCAAAATCTAAGGATTGAGACATTTTCAACAGAGAACCCCTCCCCTCTTTATCGTTTATCTACGCGTTTATTTTGAATTTTTCAAATCTCAAGTCGAGTACATCACTATGCCCAATATGTACCCCTTTCATTTAGCTACATCATCATTACATACGGGTTTCGATAGCTGTGCTAACGTAGAAAGGGAACAAGGTAGTAGTGCTTCCGTTTCGTTGTCGATATAAATATGAAACCATATCCTCGCCGGGCCCAAAAAAGCAGTCGGTACAAAGCAAACAGCCCTTGGAAGTTGAAACGAGCGAGAGGGTACTATGAGTAGGTATGTTTGTTAAGCGATTGGACAATTAATCTATTGTCGCTGTGGAAGGATCTGGAGCTGGAGCTGGCCCGAAAATTACATCATCGTGTTGCGGAGTGTGCGGAAATTCTCGTATCGTATCTGGTATGGTATGGTTCGGTTCTTCGAACCTTTTGGTACGAAGGGTATTACAAAAAATCGTACCGGAACCCGTTAAAGAACCGGTTGTTAGTTTGACGGGGCAAATGCATCAACACCCGGTGCGGTGCGGTACGGTGCAGCCCAGTGCGAAGATCGAAAATCCTCGCCGACAATATATCGAACGACAGAGAGAGAGAGCTGTACGTTGTGTGTGTGTGTGTGTGTGTGTTATTTTAGGCGATTTTTCTTATCGTAATAACCACCTGTACAACTGGCGCTTACCTTAGACTTTTACGAATCGTTCGACGTCGTGCATACGTACATATGTAGTATGTAGGTACTTTATTATTGTACGTGCTAATAATGTTGGGTATATTTTGGGAACCCATGCTGGGATATCAATGACGATGACGGCAACGTGTGTACCGTGTATACACATGCACTCCCCCACTACGACGCGTGGTTAGTATTTTTTTTCCCTTGCTTTCCTCATCGCGCGGTTCTTCTCTTTCACATCGTATTCGTATCGTGCAGCACCGCACCACGGTTGTCGCAATCCGGGAACCGACCATCGCGTATCGTAGAGCTAATGTTCATTAACTTACTAACGTATTATTATTATTATTATTATTATTTTTATTGTACGTCGTACGTATGCGTGTGCCTTAAATGTGCTCCATCGTTTGCTCGTTCGTACTACGCTTATTCGATCCATCAGTGTGTAATTTGTCTCAATGAGACTCGAGAGCAAGATCGGTGCAAATTCTGTGTACGAATCACGGGCGAGATGCGCGAATAGTGTTCGCGATAGTGGCTTGAATTGTGTCTAGTGTTTGTGTATGTGTGTATGTGTTTATTCTGGTGTTTAGATCGAATCGTTCGATATTGTGTCGGGTGATAGAAAATTAAAAAAATGATAACCAAATTATCTACGTATATTTCGTCAAAGTGTCGACGGCGATATTTCGCGCAATAGATCGGGTTCGGGGGCGGGGGACCAGTGCTAGTGGAAGTGATAGTGCTAGTGTCGACCAGGGTAGGTTACCAGTGCCGAAAAAATCAGCCCAACTGGAGACGACGAAAAGGCACCCAGGTGCCGGTAAAACGGGCCGACCTAAGATTATACTGGATCGATTATCGAATTTATCGGCGATGATGTGGTTTTCAACCGAGCATGGTTTTCGCATGTCCAGCTTCAAGAGTAAAATACGAGGCAAGAAGTACGCCCTGAAGCACGCTACCAGCGTCGAAGATCTGAGTCGAGCGTCGCCTACGGTGGCGGCTCCGTGCGCCGCCCCAACCCAGCCTCTGTCCAATATCAAAGAAGATCGCTGTAAACAGAACGGTTTCACCGATGAAGCGGCGGATTGGCAATTTGTGAATTTCAATCCGACCATATTCAGCTCGAATAGACGTAACTCGATGATAGTGCAGTCGCCGTCGTCGGCGTGGTCTGGCAATGACGATCGTACCGACGTGGTCGATGGTACCAATAAAACGTCCGCCAAAGATGATGAAAAAAATTCGTCCGCTAATCATTGCGAACAATTTGGTACCGTTGCTGCTGGCGTGGCCGGCAATGCCAATTCGTCCAATAGTGGCGTGGTCAGCCGAAGGACTAACAATAAGGAAAATGCTGGTCATAGATCTAGACCTCCGTCGTGGCTCATTGCTCTGCCCAGATATTTCATTTCGGAAGAATCGTTGAATTTAGTCGACGAAGAGAGTAAGTCGAGATATAATTAGAGAGGCGTTTTTTGTTAAGCTTTTAACCCGATTTAAATTCACTCAAAGCGAAAATTTCGTATACAGTTACCGCGAACTATGTGTTTCAATTTTTCCTGAACTTCCCGAAAATCCATGCATATTTTACTTATCGGGGGGGGGGGGGGGGGGGTGTGCAAAGTTTGAAATCACTTCTCAAATAACGTACTTAGGAAAAAACACGACGAAAAAAAAATTGTAGAGCGTTAAAAAACAAACATTTTTAATTTTTCGAATTTTTTCTCTAGAAGGTCATGGGGAGGAGCTGGGGCGCCCAGAAAGGAATCATTTTCCAAAAACTTCAATTGACACGAAAAATTCTTTGAAATTTATTCAATCCGCTTTTAGTAGCATTTTTCTTGTATAGTACTTCCGATTATTATGTAAAACGAGAAAAATGTGTGACCATCCCCTTTTCTCAAAGTGGGGGAGGGAGGGGAATGCTATGCTAAAAATTATAAAATTCAGCCAGCTAAAAATTAAATGAGCCCAGTACAGAGGTTTTTGTGGTCGCGGAATTTGATTTTGACCACCATTTGAGCTTTGAACACAAATTCAACTTCCGAAGGGGAAGCTCAAAATTCGAAATTTGCTAAATTCGTGTGTCAAAAATTGTCTCGGACCGCAATAGTTTCATGATCACGAAACAACGCATTGGAAAACGCATATACCGAATCCGATACCCATTTGTGTACATGTTGCAAAATTTGGAAATTTTAACACCCCATTTTGGGGCTTAATTTAGTCCAAAAATGTAAAAAATCTCATTCGGATTTTCAAACCTCATAAATCGACACTAATGTTCAAAATTTGACAAATTTTGAATTTTTTTAATTTCCCCTTCAGAAGTCAAATTTAGAGCCAACGCTCAAATGGTTGGGAATTCAAAAACCCCTGCATTAGACTCATTTAAATTTTGGCTCGCTGGAATTTATACCTGACTCGCATAGGCGTAAATTATTCACACGAAAAGAAATTTTCTAGTGGCTGATGGAGGCGGGGGAGGGGGGGGGGGGGCTATCAACAAAATACGTTTTGGAGTCCTAAGAGACCATTGCGACCACTTTTGGCCATGTTAGATATTTATTTTTATTTTTATTTACACTTCACCGAAATTGAAAAATTATTTGCTCAGTTTTATACTGATCAAAATCAATCGAATTTGGGGAATATGCTTGAATTGGCGCGCCATTTGGTATTCTGGAGTGGGGATGACCTTGAGTAAAAATTCAGTTGTGCCTAAATTTTGGGGGGAGGGGTGCTGTGAGGCTGAAAACGAAAAAATTGTTCTTTTTTAATTCAATCGATAGATAATTCAAAGTTGTGTAACATATCCAAAAATCAACCTCCTAGGTCAATTAGGAGGGGAGATAGGAGGATTTCCTGCTCTCCTATCTCCCCACAAAACTGACAGAGGAAGTTGAAATTTGGTATGTGGACTTGGTAGGGGCGGTAGATATGCTTTTTAGGGGTTTAGATTTTTCAGATCCATTGCACTTCCTCACAACATCGAAGAGGTTGTTTTTTTCGTTTTTTTTTTTATTTTTTGAATTCGTTCTCCCATAGCTCTTCTTCTCCCCCCCAAATAAGGCTAGTAAGTTTATATTTGGTATGTAGGGGACTCGCGAGCAAGGGGGAGGGAGTGGGGTTGATATCACCTCCCCTTTGAGAAAAGAATTGAATTTTTATCGAAAATAGGGCTATCAAACCCAGAAAATTGTGCAAATGGTGTAAATATCTCCAAAAATACAGTTTTTGATGATTAAAAATATCATTGTTTCCAAAATTTTTGCCCTTGCTTCGCTCGAAATTCTGTGTTTTTACCAAGCACGTTGAATTTTAGTATTTTTGGGCATTGAAAATTTGAATGCAGTCTCAGGTTGGCTTATTAAAATGGTGAAACAACACTAAAACCTCTCCCTTGGAATAATCCTGCTCACGGGCCTGCTATGTAAATTTAATATAGAACTTATATGTGCTTTTTGTTGATACCAACTTTTTAGCGCCCTTTCTCCCTCCGCCCATTGAAACCTCTCTATGGTTATCACTGATTAGTAAAAAAGCATCGTTATTCCTTTTCCCCGTATCACCATAACCAATTTTACGAATTTTTTTTAGCATAACGAACGTGTATCTCTTGAGAGAGTGGTTTCAACTTCATGAAGGGCAGCTCCATCTCCCCACTTTGAGGAAAAGGGGACGATTTAATATTTTCTTATTTTACATGATCGTGGAAAGTTCTATGCAAGAAAAATATTAACGAAGCAAATTTTTGAGAATTTTTCTTACCGGTTGGAGATTTTTAAAAATGGATTCCTTTCTTGACGCCCTAGCTCCTCCCTACGACCTCCCGGAGAAAAAAGTCAAACAAGTGAAAATGTTTGTTTTTTAATGCTGTACAATTTTTGTTTCGACCTTTTTTTCCCCCAAGTGCGTTATTTCGAGAGGTAGGTAATTGCCACGAAAACCAAATTTTGTACCCCCTTTGCCATCCAATTGTGGTGAAAGGGGATGGGTGCAAAATATTCATGGATCTAGGGGAATTTCGAAAATATCGAAACAGATACTTTATTTCGCAGTATCTCCCAACTGTACGAAATTTTCGCTTTTCGTGAATTTTAATTCGGGGTTGGGCTATTTTTGAGCCCCGAAATGACGTGAACCAATTAGCGATAATTCTCTATACATTAGATTTGTATTGTAAGTCGTAGCGAAATGGTTTTTTTTTTTTTTCTTACGAACGAATTAAGTCAAGTTGACGTAGATTATATATATCTGCTGCCTGCTGCAGTATTGCCTATTATAATATTCGACGATGATAAATGCCGCTTGAAGCGAAAAACGATGCGATTGTTTTGCAAAAACGACACATCTCGTGACGTATGACGACGGTAGTTGATACTCGTATTGTTACGGCCATTACGAACGAAGAATGCGATACTCGTACTGTACGTATACGTCTTTCTACCTATGCTTATGTATTTGTACGTACATAAGTCGAATTTTACACTGTGACGTGTTCATGTGTATAGTTGGAATTGAATTTAGCTCTCTTTTTATCTGTAAATTGGGACTTGAACGATGAGTAAATGGATACGATATATATACACAGATAGCTACCCTTGAGCTTGAGCTGTGTAGTTCGGATGATTTGTATACTCTGTGTATAAGCCTCTCTTTCTCTCTCTCTCTCTCTCTCTCTATGTATACATATATATGTAGTATGTACGATTCGTTACAATACGTCTCACATAGGACTCTTTTGTCTCTTTGTAGATGTGTTTTACATATCGTTTAGTTTGTTTCAAAGGGCACGTTTCAACTTTGAATCGTACACGTTAATGAATTTCATTACGTTTTCGTCGTCTTTTTACGCCTGCCTTGTATATTATTACTCTCGTACGTTCCTGCTGTGCCCTTATGTTTGTTCGTCTCGGCTTGTGTATAGTTTTTTCCCTCCCCCCCCTTCTCCCCACCCTTCTAAATACACGTACGACGTACGATGCACACATCCGAATGAAATTGAACGAATGCGTAGGCGTCAGAGGCGTTAGATTCATGTCGGTCGTCGTCGTCGTCGTCGTCGGTCAAATTGTTAATTTGTGTCGAAATTTATCTTCCGTCCATCGTACGAATACGCTTTAATAACGCTGTAAATAAAACAACGTCATCATCGTATTCGTTTATCGACGTAGCTGCGCATACGAAATTTTATCTAATTTAACGATCGATAGATCGATGGATTCCCCCCTCCTCTTCCCTTATGCACGTGTTTTGGAAATGGTACAAAATTTCAATCGTTTTACGTAAGTAACCGAACTGGGAGGTTTAGTATTGGGAGAGTTTGGGGGGGGGCTTGTTTCCGGTTCTGATGTTATTGCAAAAAAAAAGAAAAAATTCTTTTGTATGGTAAAATATACATATGTAGATGTATCTGTGTGCGGATGTGTGAGCTGAAAGTACGTTTAATTACGTATTACTCGTGTGCTAGGTAATGTATAGAGTAATAAATGTTGTGCAGCTGATTGGTAATTTTCTAGCGAGGCTAATTTGATGGCAATATGATATTAGCACGACCTTTCGAATGGTGAAATTAAACACGAAAAGATTGTATGTATTTTATCGCAATATTTATCTAGGCGTTTTAAATTTTAAGATATCCGGAAGAATATTATTACTGATTGTGATAAGAGTGTGGCTTCCCGCTGATTGTGAATTTTGAATTAACGATAGCCGAGTTTTGTTAAAGCTCGGCCGTGTTATTCGACCGAGTTTTAATGTGCGTAGCGTTGCTCATTTTGTTGTTTTATAATAACGATGGCAGCATTGAAAATCGAGTCGAATTCGCACGTATGTACTGGTTGATATAGTTGCACATATGTGGTAGTATTAGTACATATACATATATGTAATGTACTGATATCGTGTGTACTCGAGAAACCCTTGAGAACGACGTACCTACATATACTTAATCTCTCGGTGATATTTTATCAATTTCATTTTATCGTTTACGATTCGTTTGCCATCCTCCCTCGAGTGTGTGGAGAGTGTGTGTGTTCTGTATGCGGATAATGCAGTGTAATACGAGTGTATAATCGTTCAATTGAAATTCTGTTTTGAAATTAATAATGCCTTGTGTGAGATTTTCAAAGTGCATAACCATCGATTGCACTGTCGATTTACAGCGTTCTCTGCGACTCTCTAATTGACATTTTCCTCAGCAGTGATCAGCTTTATTTTCTATGTCATATTGTCAATGAAAACCAGGATATTAGTGTATCGACCCAGGGGAGGAGGGGGGGAGGGACAAAATATCAAAAAATCCGTTTTGGGGTACTAGAAGACCAATACGACGATTTTTGACTATCCATTAAAATCATTTACTCTGCTCTATACTGACCAAAATCACCCCCGTTCAGTCAATTGGCTCAGTTTAGCGGTGGATTAGGAATATATGAGTACGGGTGATCTAGGGTCAAAATTCAGTTTAGCCTCATTTTGGGGGAGGGGGTGCTGAAGGGGTCAAAAACACGAAAAATTTTCCTTTTTATGTCAATCGATAGAGAATTCAGAGTTGTATAACATATCCAAAAATCAACCTTCTAGATCAATTAGGAGGGGAGATATAAGGTTTTTCCCCTTTTTGACCTCCCCTCTTTCCCCTCCAAAATGAGTTGGAAAGTTGTTGTAATCTTGTATGTGCATTCAGTAGGTCCCTTAAACGTGTATGTGGGGGGGGTCCCCGACTTTTCAGCTTCATTACACCCCCTCACAGACCCAAATATGTGGTTTTTTGGTCAAGTTTTCTCATTTTTTGAGTTTTTTGAGTTTGTTCTTCGCATAAATCCCCTCCGAATTGGACTAGGAACCTAAAATTAGGTATGTACATTTAGTAGAATCTGGGTGTAGTTGAGCTGAACAGCCGAAACCCTCAAAATGTACATTCAGGACCCCTGTCTGATGTACCTACCGAATTTTATCCCCCTAATTCAATTCGAATGGGAGATACGCATTGGAGAAACTCAGAAAATTGAAAAAATCGCTCAAAACACTTTTTCAGGAGGAGGGGGTGAGGCTAAAAAGTTTAAATTACCAAAAGGCACATCTAACGCCTCCACTAAATCTACGTGTCAAATATCAATCAACTAGCTCAATTTGGATACGGGGAGTTATGCGAGGAACAGACTCAAAAAACTCAAAAAATGAGAAAACCTGACCAAAAAAACCACATATTTGGGGCAGTGAGGGGGTGTAATGGAGCTGAAAAGTCGGGAGCTTCAAAACACACATTTAGGAGTGCAACTAAATGTACATACGCAAATTTCAATTTCCTAGCTCATTTTGGTGGGGAGATAGGAGAGGAAGAACTCTTTTTCGAGGTCAATAAAAGGGGAAACCTCTTAATTAATCTAGATGGATGATTTTTAGATATTCTACACCACTTTTGATTCTCTATCGATTGGTTGAAAAACGAATAATTTTTGTGTTTTTGGCACCTCAGCACCCCCTCCCCTAGAATTAGACGTTGGTAAATTTTGACCCAAGATCATCTCCACTCAAGAATATCAAATTCGCTGCCAAACTAGGTCTATCGACTAAATTTAACCGATTTTAGTCGATATTGAGCTGAGCAAATGGTTTTTAGTTTCATGGGCGAACAAAATTAAATAAAAAGTCTCAATGGTCTTGTAGGGCGTTGAACAGATTTCGTTATACCCCTCCCTTTTCCATCCGACGTAGTTCAGCAGTTATTTATACTCATCAGGCTAAAAATCGGAATTTTTTAGAGGATCAGGTGTAGAGTTTTCCCAATGTCAATTTTCATCGACGATTTCAGGTGATCGCATGATAAATCAGCTTAATCAATTGTTAGAAGTGGAAAAATTTTTTGTGTTCTGATCAAAGGAGCTTACCCTATGCTGGGTCCCGTCGCACACCCAAATAAAAGGAAACGATTTAGCTGACTCCACTGCCAAAAAAGCTTACCAGCACCTCCCAATGGCTGACATCCCTATC
>FIZR01025054.1:0-16613 GCA_900060175.1 Ferrisia virgata | reverse complement strand
AAAAAAAAAAAAAAAAAAAAAAAAAAAAAAAAAGAAAGAAAGAAACGATAAAAGAAAGCAAAAAGAAAAAGAGTAAGAACACAATAACAAAAAGGAAGAAAGATATCAAATATCGCACAGAAAAAGAAAAACTCAGGTGAAAAGATATCGGTATAGTAATATAAAGATGGTGGTCGTTACAAGAAGACACGTAGGTAATCATTAGACCAAAAAATATATATATATTCTAGCCAAAAAACCTCAACAATAACAATCTCTATTTTAGAACGGTTGGCAGTTGTGTCGTCACTACCTGCATTTAAAAAATTTCCTAACAAGTTGAAAACTGTTTCTTACTCGTATGGCTAGGAAGAAAAAAAATATGAACGAAAGGTATGGTAGTAGTAGGGAGGAAAAGCTTTAAACGAACATGTTCGCTAACATATGATAAAATGTAAAAAGGAACTTTAATGGATGAAGAGAGCAAAAAAAAAAAAAAAAGAAGAAAGAAAATGCGACCACCAAGACTTATCATATTTTTCTTAGATTAGAGCAACAAAGAGTGAGAGTGAAAGTAAGAGAGAAGGAACTAGCACAAAACTAACAGAGCTCTTTTCGGTTCAGCTTTTTTCGTTACTATTGTGTTTTGTCTGCTCTCGGGGAGAATGTTATTAAAATATATGTCCGAATTTTCTCGCTAAAAAGATTTATACGATGGCTTTTTCTTCGCCTTTTTGACTTGGAAAATTTTCACACCGCAGATTATGCTGGTTCGTTATATACTTATGGTATGCTTCGTTGACATTTCGAAGAAAAACGAATTAAATTTGTTGAAATTTTCTTCAGCTAAGATGAGGATGAAAAAAAAGATACCAAGGTAAAAGTATACAAAGTTAAAATTGTAACGAAAAAATTAAATGAGGTCCTTTTTGGCTGGGCAATGCTTTTGGGGTAGGGATTTCGTGATGGGTTATTTCTGACATGTGTCTTGAGATGAGAAGTGGAATTGAAAATGATTTTAAAATGCTCAATTTGAAGATAATTGAACAGCCATTCTTGTAGTTATGTTTTTGGATATGTGAAGAATTGGAAAAAAAAAAAATTCAAACCGAAAAAATTAGACCCTTTTTTCAGATAAAAGTGCATCAAATATTCTTGAAAGCCCCTTCAAATGTATTTTTTGTCCAATGAAAGACATGTTGCGCTTCCCTTCACAACATTCCTTGCCTCAAATTGACGAAATAGCACGAAGAAAACCCATTAATACAGTCATATTAATATCTCAGAGAAACAGAAAATTCAACCATATTGCGTTTGAAGAAGTCTTCTACGTTGATATATCATCACAAGCAAGCAGCGAGTCCAACCATTAATAAAGTTTTCGGTACATCTAAACGAGCTATTTCGAATCGTCTCACGAACATTTTCCAAATTTTCAATACAAAATTATATATACGTGAAAACACAACCACACAGCATCGCACAATCTTCAACGTAAAAGTAGCCCCGAAATGGCCGAGGCGTGGTTATCGTCAAAGTTTTCGCCCATAAAACTTGCTGCGACTTTGCAGCACAAAGAAGCAAGATCGTGTCGACAAAGACAGCCATTCGTACCGTGTATTATTTCGAATTGCGATTGCGAAAACTCGCCATCGCCACCGGCCACCATCATCGCGTCTTCATCGCGCACATCGATACCAACAAACAATTTTCCAAATAGCTTTTCTCTCTAAAAACTTATCCCTCACGAGAAGCGAGAAGCTTTTTGATAGTTTAAAAAGCCGGCGAAATATTAACGACCAAATACTCCCTGCCCCTGCTCTCCCTTCGCTTCGCCGGTATACTTGGTCTAGTCGAAAACTTAGACATCACTTTGAAGAAGTTCTTTATCGTCCAAGTACAACCCGCCAACTTTCTCTTTCACTGTCCAAACCTTTCAGCTGCTTTCTCGGGTATTTTCTTTTTCAATTCATGATACATGACTCGTTGTCCAGTAAAATTTACTACTGTAACGTAGTAGATTCGACGAAAGGAACATTGCGACGACGACGATGATGATGATGACGCGATACAGGACTGAGCTGCGTGTCATGGCTATAATGTTTTCCTTTTCTTTTTCTTCTTTTTTTTTTTTTTTTTTTTCTCAAGAGCCCGAAAATTTTTTCTTGGCTATAATGTTTTCCTTTTCTTTTTCTTCTTTTTTTTTTTTTTTTTTTCTCTCAAGAGCCCGAGAATTTTTTCTTATATACTTATACGAGAGTTGAATAATGAAACGAACGAATCGAGAGCACGCTCAAAGATGTCTACGTAATTAAATTTTAAACCTGGTTTTGCTCTAATGGCATATCGCACTTGAGCCTAGATATACCTTTATTACACTAGGTAGGTGAAGTAACATCGAAATGACGTGGCTTTTCTTTTTCGATTTATCGTCCGAGTGAGCTGCACCGTCCGATGGTGGGCTCGTCTATATCTGTAAACTGCTCCTTTCTTCAATTTTATTTCCACTCGTCGAATAAAGTGTAGTTATTATTTTGTCGTTTTTCATTCGTACCTACTCAAGTTCGCTCGGATGTCTGCTTTTCTACGTCGTCGATGATACGATCGAGTGCTTTTGACAAGTACAATGAATATATTATCGATGTTTTTCGACTCCCTAGTTTTTCTATTTTCCATTTTTCCTCGGGTACCTACCCACCTATCTACGGCACAATTCGATAGAAAAGAGAGGCAGTTCCTCTTGAAATGCGATATGAACAAGGGTCGATGAGAAGGAGAGGGGTAGTACAGCAGAAAAATAAACTAGGAGTATTATTACAGGATTACTTTGGAATGTATTAGATATTAAAAACGATGACTACAGGAAGATCCATATCACTGAGAAAAAGTAATTGTAGGAAAGATGGGGAGGTGGAATAGAAAGCCCAATACCCCAAATACGGCACTCCATGGTCACCTGCTTTGTCTATATTGAGCTCAAACATTCTAAGTCAAGTTGGATTTCAGCAAGATTCCATTTTTTGACAATACAAAGCGGTGCAGAGGGTCCACAAAGGTTAGAGTTCATCGAAAATTGACTAAAAAGTTTTATTCTCAAATTATTTTAAAGTATTGTAAATGGGAATAAATCAAACTAAATTTTACAATTTGAACAATTTTGGTTTGCATTGAGTCGAATAAATATTTTATGAAAAAATACAAGTAGGTCTAAATTTCCTACTCCACAACTCTACAAATGTGGGGAACTACTCAAAAATGTACTTTTAGAAAACGTGAAGGCATTCAATGGAAAGTATTCTTCCTTCCTCTCTTTTTGACCAGGGCCAAACACAATTTTTCAGCTCAGGAGGGGGTAGAGGGAAGGGGTGGTGTAAGGAGCTATTTCGAAAAACAGCAGAAACCATCCGTTTTCTGAGAATGTAAGTAGAGTGCAATAAAGAAGAAAAATAGTAGTTTTCAAAATTACTGTTTTTACCTGTGCCAAATTTCAAGACTCTAGTGCGAGGGGGCGGGGAAGAGGAGCAGGATATGTGAGAAACCTATTTTAAGAGCTGTAGAAATCACCTTAATCCATTTTTTGAAAATATAAATGAAGTGGAATGGAGCTGGAAAATAGAAAACCATAAAAAAGTATGTAGTAAAATGAGCTAAATTCTGTTTTTTTTTGTTTTTTTTTTTGGAAATTTGCAAACGACGAGGCCATAATTTTTTAGGAGTGCTTAAAGGATGGAATTTTTGTGTTTTTTCAAGAATTTCTTTTGCTCCAGGGTAAATTCACAATGAAATGGGCTAAGTGCATTAACTTTTGTTCATTTAAGGGCGATTTTCATGGATTTCGTATCCTTTTCAGTATAAATGGTTCAAAAAAAAAGAGGAAGACTTGTTTTTGAGGATATAAAATAGGTGAAATATGTTCCTTCACATAAAATTTTTTTTAGAAAGTATTTTTTAAATTTTCAACCAAATTATTATAAGCGATATGGAAAAAGACCATTTCTTAGTCTCCCCGAAAAATCGTCTGTGGGAGGTAAAATTGAAATATTTCACTAAATCATACAAAATTGATGAGCTATATCCATTTCAGAAGGACGTTTCACTAGTTTTTCAAAAAATCGTAAAAAACCGCAAAAAGTGACATTAAAAAAAAAAAAAAAAAAACAACTGAAAAATAGAGGAATGGTGAAAATTTGCCAACGATAATAATATGTGTAATAATTTCATTTAAAAAAAAAAATCCAAAAAACTATTTTTCAATTTTCTGAAAATTTTAGAAAGTTGGCAAAGGGCATAGCAGGATAAGGAGGATAATTTGCCCTCGGGTCTCAGAATTCAAATTTTTCAAGAGGCTATTTTTAGGCACTGGTAAAATGTGATTTTTAAACGTATTCGCAATTTTTGTTCTCGTCATTGCCAGGTGGGGCAGTAAAAAATACACTTTTGAAAGACTTTTACATTAATTTCTTCCCCCGTGAATTTTTGAATGATTTTTTTCAGACTTGGTACGAAATAGAAGGTATTTAGGTAGAGTGTTGCGGAATTTTGTGAGATTTTTCGTACCTTCAGTATGACTTTGAAATGGGCTTTGAAAATTTTCGAGAGAACTAGCAGGTCCCCATTTTAGAGCTAGGAACTGAAAAAAATTTCTCCAGTTGTTAGGAGTATTTTACACCTGCCATATTTTTTTTCAAATATTTTGGAGTAGCGGCCCTTATACAGCCCTCAAAAATAAAAATTATTTAGTCGGTAATTTAATATTTACCGATTGAAAAAAATGATTTTTGAAAGCTGTAGAGGGGCAACCACTCTAAAAAGTTTGAAAGCATATACTCCTAATGTATTTAAAATTTTTTTTCAGTTTCCAACTCTAAAGTGGAGGTTTACAGTCTGCTAAAAATTTTCGAAACCCATTTTAAGGTCATACTGAAGGTCTGAAAAATCTGAAAAAATTCCACATCACTCCCGCTAGGTATCTTCACTTTCATACCAAGTTTGAAAAAAATCATTCAAAAATTCGTGGAAAAAAAATTAATATATAAATCCCCCCAAAAGTGCATTTTCCACTACCCCACACCCCCTCCCCCCGGTGACGAGATAAAAAATCGCGAATACCCTTAAAGATTATCTTTTGCCCCATTCTAATATTTATACCTCAAATAAATTTGCTTACAAAATTTCAGCCTCGCAGCTCAGTTTGAGAGGACATTATGTAACGTACAGATCCAAAAAAGACCCATTTTTTCGAGGTCAAAAAAAAGGGAAACCACTTATATCTATTAAGATATCATTGGCCATCAAAATTATGTTGTTTTGATTTAAAAGTTGTAAATGTAATAAACATAAATAAACATTCTACGTTTGACTTCGATTCGGATTAGATCTTTTTCTGAGTTTTATATTTTGTCCTACTTTTTGTTCTCATAATATCTCCCCTTCAAATTAACGTATTAAGTTGAGACTTCTGGATATGTTATTCAACTCTTAATTTTCCATTGGCTGATTTAAAAACGAACAATTTTTGTGATTTTTATATCCAAACAACAACCTCCAATCTAAATCCGTTGGCTTAATTAAGCGATTTTGATCGCTATTAGTACCGTAAATAAAAAGAATAAATATCAGGCATTCTCAAAAATGGTCTGAATGATCTTTTAGGGTCTGAAAATGAATTTTAATTGATTCATCTTCCTCCTCCTCCCCACCCCTCGTCGCTATTGGTCGATAGTCTGTAATAGTCTGGTTTTCTTCGACAATGTAACATAGAAAATTATACTAAAAAGATGGATGGAAATCCTCTTTCTTCTTTCTTAAAGTAGGATGTTGATTTTTTTCCCTTACTTTTTCTCAAATTATGAAAATTCCCGCTTCCCCCCTTTACCTTGAAACTCCTAGACTTCAGTACCTGTATTCAACTAACACAGCACAAACTGCAGAAAACAACAATTAAGAGATTACAAAAAAAAAAAAAATGCAGGGTATGAAAGTTCATACAAGTCGAGAGTAAATCCTGTCATAAAAATACCGGTGCAAAAAACCAGCGGAGAGAAAATAGCGTAAAACAAAGTAAGTATAATGAAGACACATCATTCAAGGAAAGGGGAAAAAAACCCATTACAGAATCCACTGCACACCACGTCATCGCCATCATTCATAGGTTTCAATCTGGATATCAATTTCTGTTCTCAGCACGTGCTTCGTGTCTGCTTCGGTCATGACGACGATTTAGCCCGCATAAAAACACGGTTTAAAGTATAAAAAGCAGTATAGCTCTGGCATAAGGAGGGAGTTGAACATCACCGCGGACGTGGAAAATTTACGCGAAACAAATCAAAAACTTGATCGTGTCACGAAATGAAATTTGTTGTAGTAGCTTTGGCGACGCGACGCGACGCCGTCAAGTACAAAATCGTCGTCGTCGTCGTCGTCGTCGTCGTCGTCGTCGTATTTTACGTATACTAAATCGTGAGCCGAAATAAATTAACGCGAACACGTAAATTGAAAATCGCTTTTCCGTCGTGTAACATTTTTCTGACTATGGGAGCAGAGCAGGCACAGAAACAGACACGGAGACGAGAACCGTGTCAACTTCTTCCTTATCGATATTTAAATTAGCTCGTATCCCCGCGAACCAATTTTTCCGCCGCTTCTTCGTTAATTGTTTCGAAATTGAAGACGAGGCGCGAACGATCGTGTTTCACACACGAAATAAAAATCCTATTTCCATTTATCGTGTACTCGTACCGCATCATCGTCGTCGTCGTCGTCTTCTTACACAGCAATAGCTACGAGTACCTACTTTAACTTTGCTCTAATGGAAGCGTCTCGTGCAGCTCGTGACTCGAGTCGAGATATCGTCGTCTTGTATCCGGATGGAAGATTCTTTCGTAATGTAGACGCATGTTCGAGTGTACTCTCTGCTCTGTCTTTATATCATATTTTTTTTTTATTTTTATTTTTTGCCTTTACTTTGGCCAAGGATCGCGTGCGTTTTTTCATTTCAATTTTCCAGCTAAATAAATCACTCGTATTAATAGGTCAAGTAAACTTCAGAAAGCATCTTCCATAATTTCTCGTGATAGGTTGATATTCTTGAATAGAGAAATTGTATTGTATCTCATCATCTGCCGAATTATTCTTCTCTCGAGTATCTCAAAATTTCACTCGAAGCGAAAGAAAACAAGGTCACAGGCGACCCGGCAGCAGGGTTTTTGTTATTTCTGAATTCTGATAGAGCATATTCCGCATGCACGATTGGTATTACACGATTACAGAAGCCATCATAAATCTATACTATAAAAAGTAATCCCTGGAACAAATTACAGACAATTCAGACATCGTACGAGCGTGATTGGTGCATTAAAATGTAGCTGAAGGTCTCAAAAGATGCGAAATAATCTTCAAACTTTCAAAAAAAAAAAACTTCAAAAATTCAATTTTGGATAAGCACAGGCTTCGATTGCAATGGAAAGCGAAGAAATCGTTTCTTTTTAGGTAAAAAAACCAGATCCACCTTAGGTCTTTTAATTATGTATTCCTCGGAACAGATAACAGCGTATTAGAGCATTGCACAAACGTGATTAATTCAGTAAAATATAGCTTATGTTCTCATGTGTTGGAGAATGCTTTTTATTTCAACAAAAAACTTTCGAACTTTGAAAAAAAAAACGCCTCAAAAATTCAATTTTGGATCCCCCTGAAATCAAACTGATTTTGATGGAAACGTTGAGGAATTTTCTTATCTCTTGGTACGATTGCTATATTAGCCTGATTTGCAATGTCATTTTATCAATGAAAATCAGGCTATCACGGTTTATCGACGAACGGCGGATGAGAGAGGAGGGGGATATCAACAAAATCCGTTTTGGGGTCCATGAAGACCATTACGACGATTTTTAGCCGTGTCAGATAATTATTTTTAATTTTATTACATATTTATTTTTTTTCCAGAATGTTCTCCGCTCAATACCGACCAAAATCGCTCCAATTCGGTCAATCGGCTCAGCTTGTCGGCGAATTAGATATATATGACTAAAGATGAATTTGGGTCAACATTCAGTTTTGCCCCATTTTAGATGAGGGGGTGCTCAGGGGTCAAAAACACAAAAATTGGCTCTTTTTAAGCCAATTGATAGGAAATCAAATTTTCTATAGTATATCCAAAAATCAACCTCCTAAGGCAATTAGGAGGGGAGATATAAGGGTTTTCCTTCTTTTTGATCCTGAAAAAGGGCTGCTCCTCCCCTACCTCCCCTACAAATTTAGCTAGGAAGTTGAAATTTGGTATGTACATTCAGTTGGTACCCTAGATGTGCCTTTTGGAAGTTCCAACTTTTTAACTTCATTATACCCCCTCACACCCCCAAAAAGTGGTTTTTATCGATTTCTCTCATTTTTGGAGTTTTTGAGTTTATTCCTCATATAACTCCCCTCCAAATTGAACTAGGAACCTGAAATCAGGTATATACATTTAGTAAGTGCCCTACTTGTGCCTTTTGGGGGTCTCGACTTTTCATTCCCATTTCACCCCTTCACTGTCCCTAAGAAGTGGGCTTATGGTCGTTTTTTCTCATTTTTTGAGTTTGTTCCTGGCATAACTCCCCTCCAAATTAGGTCAGGAACTTTAAATTAGGTATGTATATTTAATAGTTGTTCAAGATGTGACTTTTGGGGGTCTCGACTTTTCATCCCCATTTCACCCCTTCACTGCCCCTAAGAAGTGGGTTTTTGATTGTTTTTTCTCATTTTTTGAGTTTGTTCCTCGCATAACTCCCCTCCAAATTAGGCAAGGAACTTTAAATTAGGTATATATATTTAATAGGTGTCCAAGATGTGACTTTTGGGGGGTCTCGACTTTTCATCCCCATTCACCCCTTTACTGCCCCTAAGAAGTGGGTTCTTGGTCGTTTTTTTTTTATTTTTTGAGTTTGTTCCTCGCATAACTCCCCTCCAAATTGAGCTGGGGAGTTGAAATTAGGTATGAACATTGAGTAGATGCCCTAGATGTGCCTTTTTGGGGGTTTCGGCTATTTATCTCCTTTGAACCCTTCGTACCCGCAATACTGATCAGGAAAAAAGCATCGCTTCAATTCTCATGATTGTAATGTGTCACGAAAATCAGGCTAAAAAAGTATTGCGAAGCGATACTTTTTTTTTTGTCATGCGCACGCACATTCAAAATTTAGACTCCAGATGAAAATTTTCAATTTTTCAATGCACATTGCAAAAATATGTGCTAATTATCAATATCATAGTATGCTGAAAAACAGATAAGTTTACATTCTATGCCATTAGGATATTGCAGCAATAAAAAACAAAATGAAGCAAGTTCAAAAATTCGAAATGATATCAAAAATTTTAATTTCAATAAATTTAATTAAAAGATAAGACAGATGGGCATGTTCCGACGAGCGCTCAATTCGACATTAAACAATTTTTGACCAGTAGATGAAGAATGAAGATATTGTGAAATAAAAATAAAACATATTGAAGTAGGTTTTTCAGATCAGTTAAATCAAACTACAAATCATAAGGGATATCTTGATGACAGGTAATTGGTAATAGTAGTGACAGGTGACACAGGTCATAAAGATAAGACCTTTCATTTCAATGAGAAAATATCAAAAGAATGGAAAAAATTGTTAACTGTAACATGTAATCAATGATCAAACCATCATTTTTATTTGTCATTCTTGGAAGAGAATAAGAGAAGATAGGCAATAAATACAGATAGCAATAGGTAACAAGGACAGGGAAAGGATGGCAGCCTGATAGGGGCCATAATGCCATGACCTATGAAAACTGAAACAGGCTTGAATGGAAATGAAATGCTCAGGTAAAGGTAAAAAGTGAATGGTCTTCAGCTCAACTTCAAGAGATTAAAATTTAAAATGATAAATGGATTAATAGAATTTTGGAAAGAAAAAAAGAAAAAAATCAAATTCAGGATTTAAAATTAAAAATTTCAGATCATGAGTCGCTATAAGTTTATTAATGTTGAAAAATGTTAAAATAACAATCAAGTTAAATTAAAATTTGAAATCCTTAAAAATGGTTAAAATCGCCATCCATACCCATTTACGACAAGTTGACAATTTCTGCGAAAATTTTTTGCAGTCTTGTAGGTTTAAATATCACAAATAGAAGTATCGTATGACGTTATATGGTATCAGCCAATGGCATGCATCTAAAAAGTTGAAGACGACGATGAAGAATGAGCGATTTTGATGAGGAAAACCCTAAAAATCATTTGAAATGATTAACTTTAGTTTTTAAAAATACTCGTCACACATCGACTTAATTTACACATCGCATAAATACAAATAAAAACGTCTAATCACGTGGAAAAAATTCATAAACAGCGAACGCAAAAACAACCCCACACCTAAGCAATATTTTGTACAAATACGCTCAACTTTACCAAACTTTATCCCCATTTAAACATCAAACAGACCGCTGCGGGCCACGTGGCATCGAGTTTCGAGCTAGAATTTAATTTCAATTCGTCAAAGCAAAGGGTAACCGAAGTCCAATTAATTTAATATTTCAACCATCGAGTAGCCGTATTGGTTGTCTACATCGAATGATATTAAAATACCATCAAGAGAATGCTAATTACGCAATAATGGTAAAGCGGGGCAGGGTGACGTATACGTTGCCGCAGTAGTTAATTCTGGGCACGCTATGCAAAGGACACAGACACTCGTAAAGGTTCAATTAGCATACGACATTTTTCACGCTGATTAGGTACTTCGGTACAGATAGGTTCTTATCTGGCAGTAGCAAGCTTTATAATGCAGTCAGTTGATAAAAAGCACACCCTCGAGTAATACGTACGTCTTTTTGGCAACCTCGGTTATCCATCATTTTACACCTACTAAAAAGCTAACTCTCAGATAATCGTTAATTTTAGGCTGATGGATTAGCCAGCTCCTCGGTTCGATAATTTTGTTTACTTTTGCCCTTGTACCCAATCCTCATCTAGTGTTTGTCTCTTCGTCCAATGTGTACCTACAAATACCGTACCATAAATACATATATATACCTATATATGTATATATGCTGAGTCAAGTTTACCGTTGCGTTGTATACGCGCCTTCTCCATATATAGCTACTACAGCACAGAGATGAGAGAAACTTTTGACATGGTCTATCACCCTGCACCAACTTCTCATCCGAGCTTTCTTGCAACTGCCATGCCGTGGAATTGATTCCGTTCGCGCTCCGGCAAAGCAATCACTCACCGGGCCATTGTGTCAAATTGATTTATGTCTCGGTTGTCTTTCCCTAAATCGAATTACATTCGCGCAGAACAAGCCATCCGAATAGATTTACCAAGATAAGATTTCCTATCGTAATTTTTTTTTCCGATGCTATTCGACGCGAAAAGTACCCAAGCATTTTCATTTCCTTTTCGCATCTATCGCGAAAGTATAATCTCGTCGAAAGCGAAAGTGTAGGCGAAACGATGAATCAAAAGAGAGTAAAATTATTACAGTCAAGTTTCACATAAAATATGCAATTAGATAAAAAAAGTTCATTTAACTCTAATAGTGAAAAATTTGAAAGGCAGGGTGTAAGCTCAATATGAGTTATTTACAGGATATACTAACCGAGCAGTCTAATTTTAATCTTTCTTCATTGAATTGGTAAACTACTAAAAGAGAAACGAATCTCTAAATGATATAAAATTGCTCGGTTAGTATTTATTGTAACACTGTAAAGAGGGTGCACAACTTACTTACTAAAGGAGGTGCTTAAAAGGGTCGAATAAGAAATCTGATCTTATGATCACATTCACACGGTTCGATTTATATGACGACGACATCAATACAAACGGTTTCGGTTTATCTCATAAATGGGTGTGGTTGGGAGGGGGGGTGCCAAGGTTTCAAAAAGGGGCTATGAGGATTCCGCACTACAGGAGCGTTGTTTCAAATTTACTTAAGCAGTAAATACAAATCTCTTTACAATTTTTATGATATCGAATTCTTGAAGCCCTTTTTTTGAGTTTTTTTTTGATAGACCCTTCTCCTGCCTCATTTTGAGGATGAATTGAAATTGATCGTCATCTTACAAATCAAACCTTTTGAATACGATCAAGAGGTTAAATTTTTCATTTGGACTTCATCAAATACCTTCTAGCTCTGGCATGTAAGTTGTGCACCCATCTTAAAAAATCGGCAGTATAAAAATTTGTACAAAAAAATTATCCAATTTCGTGCAACAGAATCGGTTTATCTCAAAACCCCATCATTCGTGACTATTTTCATGGGCCGATTAGCATTCAGCATCTTGAAAAATAGCTGTACGCAAAATTTCAAGAGCATCAAGTGTATCCAAAAATCAGGGTAATCAAATTCAACAGTCCTAAACTTAAATACCTCATTTTTTTTCACATTAAATCGAACGAATTTTTGTAATAATTTTTCGAAATTTTTAATCAATTAAATCAAATAATGTGGAAAAAAGCATCGCTTCTAATCAGTGGTAGGGGCAGAACAGGATTGGGATTTACGAGGTCATTTGTGACTCGGATCAAATCTCGGATCACCGAGCAAAAAACTATTCGCGTCACAGAAACGGTTCATTTTACAAAAATATGACTGATCCGGACTCGGATCAATTTTCACGGATCTTTTTTTTAAAAAAGTGATTCGGATCACAAAGATTGGGATCATCGAATCATTTTTTTCATAATGCAACTGTAGTAATTTCCTCATCCATGCTGATTTCAATTTTACGAGATTTTTTAGCCTCAAACAATAGCCACATCATCGTAATCTAGTC
The DNA here is from genome assembly GCA_900060175.1 of Ferrisia virgata. Lineage (NCBI taxonomy): Eukaryota > Metazoa > Arthropoda > Insecta > Hemiptera > Pseudococcidae > Ferrisia > Ferrisia virgata. Next base: position 3,851 of record FIZR01025054.1, on the reverse strand, counting down.
CTACAGCACAAGCTACACTTTAAAAAATTGATCCGGAAAAGACATGATTTCAGGAAAATGAAACGAATCAAATCACGGATCATAAGAAAAATTGTATCGGAATCACGGATCGAATCACAATTTTTTTATCCGAATCGTGATCCGGATCATTTTTGATCTGGATATTTCCAACTCTGGGCCAGACAGTGATTTTAAAAGTGTATAATTCAGACCATCAAAGGCCACATTTAGAACTCTACTAAATCTAAATACCAAGTTCATGTATAGAAAAAATAAACCACAGCTCTAGTCCTTTCCGCTTCACTAGGGTTGCTCGTAATAAGGAAAATCGACCAAAAAACAACATTTTCACGGCTGTTAGGGCCTGAAATGAGGCTGAAAAATCGAAATCCCCCAAAAGTATGTGTAGGACCATGCTAAATCTACATACCTAATTTCAACTTCCTAGCTCAAACCCCAAAATATAAGAAAATTTGGCCGCAAAAACACATTTCCACAACTGCGAAGGGGTGCAATAACGCTGAAAAGTCGGAACTCCAAAAAATCACATCTGGAACCTATACTCAATCTACACATCAAATTTCAGCTTGGTAACTCAATTTGGAGGCGAGTTATGGGAGAAAAAACCCAAAAAAATTAGAAAAAATTACCAAAAAACTGAATTTTTGCAGCTGCTAGGAGAGCAATGGGTTTGAAAAGTCGAAACCTCCAAAAGACACATTTATGGTCTTTACTAAGTTCACATACCAAATTTCAACTTCCTACAACTGTTTTTCACGATCAAAAACAATTTTTACGATTTTGGCCCCTCGTGGTATCCTCCCACCGAATTTCAGCATTACTAAATTTTGACCCGGGGTCAACTTTACTCCAGAATATCAAATCCGCCGCCAATTGAAGCGTATTTTCCAAATATCATCGATTTGGGCTGGTATCGAGCTGAACAAATGATTTTTAGGAGTAGGGGGAAGGAGGATAAATATCTGACATGACCAAAAATGATCGTCATGATATTCTAGGACCCCAAAACCAATTTCGATGATACGTGCTCATCCACCGTAGGTCGACAGACCGTAATAGACTAGTTTTCATTGACAATATGACATAGAAAATCAGGCTAAAAAATGAAGGTAGTCAAATTCATACCCTACAGCCCAACTTTGAAATAAACTAAAATATACGAGGACCTTTGCAAAAAATATTCCTCCAGTTTCCAAATAGGCCTGTAAAAATTCTCAGCTCAAAAGAAATTCAACACTTGACAATAATTCACTCCAAAGTTGCGTTTAAAAGGGCAAATTAACCCCACTTACACACCTTCCCCGATGTTTGACCATCAAAATTTAAAAAAAAATTTCAAAATCATCAACAAAATCTGACAAATTTATTCATTTTGACCTAAAACAAATGTTCTCAAAATTTGACTCTACAATAATGATAATAATCTGTGCATTAAAAGCCCTCCCCCCCGGCTCTTATGTGGTTCAATATAAAAAACTACGATACAAATAAAAGAAATTCAATTTTGGTTAAATCAAACAATCTAGACGGATCGAAATCCTCAAAAGACATCCATCCACTGCAAATGGGAAGAAGGGAAGAGGTGGGGGTAAATAGTTTCCTTAATGTGATATAAAAATGACAAAGACACATACACCAGATAAGTTTTACCTTTGAAGCCCTTCGAGCTTGAGATTCATTAGATGTTTTTATTCTGATACTGAATGGGAAGGGAGAGCAAATAAGGGAACATCACTTGACATTCATAAAGTTGTACCTCCCTCGTTACTGGATTCATTTTGAGTAGTAGCTCACTAGAAATACATTGCATTGGTGATGTTTCATAATAGTTTTAAGATCTAAACAACCAGCTTGGGTGTGACTTGACAAGAACTGACCTTTTTTACTGTTTTCATTTTCATCATCATATTTAAAATTCCATTCTGTAAACACTTGGAAGGAAGGAGCCTTTGGAGCACGAGTTAACGTTTGGATTGAAATTAACATAGTTTTTAAGGATTAATTTTTTTTAAGATGGAATTATTTAGTGATTCATTCGAATGGTCAAATTTGTTTTTGAATGAAGAGGGGGGAGGGAGGAGGAGAAAGGTATCAAGAATTACGTTTTGAAAAAACCATAAATTTTTAACATACATGAATTTTAATTAAAAGCATATCAAAATGAATTTTTTGAACAGAATGTTACAACCCCTCCTCCTCACTTCTGTATTGAGCCAAAAGGGTATAATAATAGACCGATTTTTTTTCCAATTTTATATTTTTTCTCTGATGCTTTAATTTTTCAGGTCACATCACTGTCTTCAAATTGAAAATGCCCGAGAATAATTTCATCATCTTCAATTTTCATCTACTTCCAAAAATAATTTTCAAACATTTCACCTTCTGTCGTGAAATAATTTCAAAACACCAACTTCTTGGAAAATAATTTCAAAATTGTTTTCATAATAACTTTCGTAAAGTTTTCTATTAATCCATTTCTTTCTCTACCCTCTTCCCTCGCAACAACTGATTTTATCCTGCTTCGTTATCTTGAACAAATATCTATGCATACGATGCAAATCGATGGGAAAATTCATAAAATCATATGCAAATGCATTATACTGGGCGTACTCGCTGTAATTTAGTGCCTTCAATGCAACAACGAGCAATCGAAAATACACGAGCGTACGAAGGTTTGCCAACTCGTAAGATGATAAAGAACAAGACAGGAGTTATTCAATATCGAACTTTATAAAATTTAACGTTCATTTCGTACAAGTTCAAAATTACAACTACCTACCCAGCTAAGAAAATTCCATAAACTTCAAAACTCATCCCAACTTATACCCATCACCGTTGGAAAAACTTATAATCGAAATTTTCCTCTATTTCGAACAGGAAAATCGTGCTGAAAAAAAAATATATAAATACATAACCCAAGTACTTACCGTTCCATCTGGACTGCATACTTTGATTCCTGTCACCGATACCGCAATCAGCACTGGCTTTGCGCAGGAGCTATCCTGAAATGAAAACATTCTTCGTTATGGGCTTTCCATTTGGTTGATTTCATTTATATCAAATACATACTACAAATACGCAGACAAGACAACAATAAAGTTTTCATTGAAAAAAAAAAAAAAAAAACATAGCTTTTTTCGATGACATACTTTGAACTTCGTTCTTTATTATAAGTTTGTAAACGACATCTTTGCTAGCTTAACAGTTGACATGAATACGCGGTTATCTCCCGCAGCCCCTACCCTGCCCTTCCCTTCCCTTCGTTATTTTAATCCACTTCGATGGTGAAAACTTGGCACATATTCGGGCAATTAAAACATGAATGAAAACACCCTACTTTTTGTATTGTCTTCTACTGTTTAATAGAACACACTGTATATTGTACAGGCTGAAAAAAAAATTTCGCGACGTATTCGAGGTATAAATAGTTTTTTTTTTTTTTTTTTTTTTTTTNAAAATTTTTTTTTTTTTTTTTTTTTTTTTACAGCGACAGGGTGTTGCGAATGTGCGCGCCAGTCTACCTACTTCTACAGAGTACACATATGAAAGATGTTTATTTCGCATGCACGGTGGCATCCGGCCAAAGGTTCCAATCTCGAAAAAATAAATTTGAAAATAATGCTTTCACTTCGTTACGGCGATGGCCCGTAATACCTTTTATCTTTGATAAATAACAGAATTTTCAAAGGATTTTCTTTTATGTCAGCGATATACCTAGAACGTTGATTTATATACGCTCGAGCCAAGGAAGCAAGAACAGCGCGAGCGGTGTTTGAAAATAAAAAAATATAAAAATATAAAAAAAAAAAAAAAAAAAAAAAAAAAAAAAA
>FIZR01025046.1:0-71708 GCA_900060175.1 Ferrisia virgata | reverse complement strand
TAAGTTATAGCAATACAAAAGTAAAATATAATTTTTTTTTTTTTTTTTTTTTCATTATTATTATTATTATTAATATTGCAACCACGAGAAAACGTGTAGTAAATTGCGCGCCGATGAGTGAAAACTTGATTTTAAATTTTCAGCTAACGATGCGACCGACGATGGCTGCTGGCATCTCGCGAAACGAACCAAAGTAACCACGACGAGGAGATGAGAGGGGAGGAGGGGAGGGGGGGTTAGCCAGGTATTAGGTATAAGTTTTCACCTGGCAGCACGTGAAAATAGCGTTCGTGGTACGTATTTTATATATTTTCCAGCCAGAGCAGCCAGCACAGAGTGAGGAAGGGCGAAATAGAGGCACGGAGGGGAGGCGAGCGGGTGAATTTCGTCGTCGCGAAATTTTCTCACCCCACAATTGCGACGCTATAAAGCTAGGTTTTTCCAAAAAAAAAAAAAAAGAACGTGTACCTGGATATTCGACGAGATGGAAAAATACGTATACTTCAATCCTTTTCACCTTACTTAAGCTTTTATTTTCATCGTGTTTTTTTTTTTTTTTTTTTTTTTTATTTAAAGAAAAAAGTTTTTAAATTTTTTTTTCATCGTGTTTTTTTTTTTTTTTTTTTTTTTTAATTTAACGTAAAACGTTTTTGAAATTTGGCTCTTTTGAATACGATACGACGATATTGTTAACACTCGTGAAGCTTGTAAGGTAGTCTTTTTACGTCGTTTGTTAAATATTTCTACCTTAGCTAAACGACGAATAGGTGAGGCACGTATAAAATCGAAATAATGATTCGGATGCGAAATTCTCGCACCGTACGGTAGGTTATTTTTTTTTTCACGCCAATTTTATTTTCAGTTTCGAGAGTTCAAATATTAATGAAAGAGTTTCTCATTCGGTCTGCGGTTCACTCTCCCTTTTTTTTTTTTTTTTTCGCACAACTGACCCAGTTTTCTACGTTTTAACCGCGGTCAATTAATTTTCGGCTATTGAATCTGCCTGCTGAGCTGCGCGGAGCGGGGTGCAGACCAGACAGAAGTGTATAAATTTTTGGTCAATTTTAAAAATACAGCACAAATATCAAGCGCAATGTTCGTAATGGCAGCAGTAATTTCTGTTCGAATTACAATAAAGAATCGAAAATGAGATTTTAAGTGGAGAAAAAATTAATCGGGTTTCACTTTCGAAGGATACGAATATTAAATATTTTTCGAAACGATAAAAGAATATTTCGAGTCGTAAAAAAAAAAGGTAATCAAATTTCGTTTCGAGATTTTATTCGATATGGTGACGAGGACAAGAGTAAATGGGGGAGGGGGGGTTTAAGTCGTGAAATTTATTTTTGAGATTCTACGTAGTTTACAATATCAAAAAAAAGACGTCAAAAAATTAAAACAGATTGACGAAGAAAATGTGGGTTCGAGACCTACGTAAATTGTTCCATTTGTGAGACAAAGAAAAGCAGGAGTTCGCGATCTTGTGTTCTAATCATTGGTAGGGATAAAAGTTGATGTTGGGAAAACTCAATTTGGAAGAGAGATATGCTCGTGATAAACTCGAAAAATTGTCAAACCATCCAAAAAACCGCTTTTTTGGGGCTGTGGGGGAGTGTAATAGGGCTGAAAATTTAAACTCCCAAACATACATTTTGGGCCCTTAACAGATCTATACGGAAAATTTGAATCCTTCGATTCAATTTAGAATGGAAATATGCTCCGGATAAACTGGAAAAATTGCAGTCCCCCCTCCCCCCAAGTACTGTTTTGGGGCTGTGAAGGAGTGTAATGGGGTTGAAAAATTCAAACTCTAAAGTACACATCAGAGGCAAATTTCAACTTTTTAGCTCACTTTGGAATAGAGATATACTCCTCGGGATAGCTTATAAATTCTGCAACCCCCCAACTACTTTTTTGGAGCTGAAATGGGGTGTAATGGGTTTGAAAAATCTCAACCCCCAAAATACACATCCAAGATCCCTATTGAATCTATACCGAAAATTTGAAAGGGAGATAAGTCCGGGATAAATTCGAAAATCGAAAAACTGTACCCCCCTCCCCCTCCACAACCACTTCTTTACGGCTGAAAAATCCTAATCCGACAATATACATCTGAAACAAATTTTAACTTTCTAGCTCACTTTGGAAGAGAAATATGCTCGGATTCAACTCGAAAAACTGCAAACCCTCCCCCTCCCAACTACTTTTTTGATGCTGTGAGGCAATGTAATGGGGGCTGAAAAGTCCACCCTCCCAAAATGCACACTTCAGACCTCTATACGGCAAATTTCAATCCTCTGCCTCAATTTGGAAGGGACACATGCTCGGGATAAACTGAAGAAACTGCAGCCCTCCTCGGCTACTTTCTTGGGGCTGAAAAATCCGACCTCAAAATACACATCTGAAGCAATTTTCAACTTTCTGAGAGATATGTTCGTGTTAAATACGAAAAACTGCAATCCCACACGCTCAGCTACTTTTTTGGGTGTTGCGCTCCTACAAAGCAAATTGGAATCCTCTAGCTCAATTTGGAAGGGAAATACGCTCGGCATAAGCTGAAGAAACTGCATTCCCAACCCTTTCGACTACTTTTTTGCGGCTGTAAGGGCGTGTAATGGGGCTCAAAAGTCCGAACCCTCAAAACTGTAACCACCCTCTCCCCCTCGACCAATTTTTCGGAGGTATGAGGACGTGTTATGTGGCTGAAAAATCCTACACCTCAAGTACACTAATAAGGCTAATTTTCACATTCTAGCTCACATTGGAAAAGATATATGTTCGGGTTAAACTTGAAAAACTGCAACCCCCCCCTCCTTCCATTACATTTTTGGGACTGTGAGATAGTGCAATGAGCCTGAAAAATCCAAACCACTAAATACACATTTAAGACTACTGTTAAATCAACGCGGAAAATTTCAACCTCTTGGTATGCTCGGGACAAACTCGAAAAACTACAAAAATCGTGCCTAACCTAACCTTAGATAATCGAAAATAACTGTTTCGGAATTGTAAGGTGGGGCAACGGTTTTGAAAAGTCGAAACTCCCAAAACGCATGTCTAAGGTATTAAATAAATATAGACGTCAATTTTTAGACACTTAGCTCTTTTTGGGAGGAGTTATACAAGGAAAGGATTCTTTTCAAGGTCAAAAAAAATGGGACCATCCTCATATCTTCCCTTCTAATTGACCCAGCAGGCTGATTTTTAAGTGTGATATATAAATTCTGATTTCCTATCAACTGTTTTTGAAACGAAGAATTTTTGATTTTTGCCTTTCAGCCCCCCCCTTACGTCAAATTTGAACAAGATTGAATTTTTACCCAACCTTCGCCCCAATCGTTTAAATCTAAATCTCCACCAATGTAAACCCACACACAGATCGAATTTGAGCAACTTTGGTTAATATCGAGCCGAGTAAATAGTTTTAGTCCAAGTTGAAAAGAAATGAAAAAAAATATCTGGCATAGCTCAAAATCATCTTACTGGTTTTTTATGACTTCGAGACAGATTTTGTTGTTAATACATCTCCCTCCCACTGGTATCCACCGTACATCCACGGCTCGTAATATAACCTGGTTTTTTTTTGGCAATATTACACAAAAAATCAGGCCAAAAGTGCCAATCTTTTTTTTCTTTTTCTTAAACCTACTTTGATCAAAAAAACTTTTCTTTCTGAGGCAAAATTTGAATACTTGTAACCGAAGTTAATTTTCGCAACAGTTTCAGTCAGAAAGTATTAAAATATTCATTTATATTCGTTGCATACAACTCGCCATTTTCTTTTTACCTGATGGAAAAAAAATTTCAATTACACGTGCCTTTAATGAATTTTTTCTTTGGTGGCGGTTAACGCTATGATCATGTACAAAAGGTCTACAGGTCGGTGACTCATTGCAAAAAAAAAAAAATAAGAACGAACCAAAGTCAAGGACGAGGAGGTACTAACGAGAAAAAAGGTAGGCGCAGGTACATTAGAAATTTTTTTCTCTATTTCTTCGCTAAAACCACAATACAGAAGTAATCAAACCGGCTTGGCTCAATTTGACAGGTAATTTTTCAACCGTTCATTTTTCAAAAAAAAAAAAAAAAAAAGTCTCGAATTTGTTATGAGAATTTCTTGCTGTTTGCGAACAGATACGACGTACACGAATATCGTATAGTCGAATGATTATTTTTTTAATAGACGCGAAAATAAAAGAAAAACAAATTAAGTATTTAAAAATAATAAACCACGAATATTAGGTAATAAAATGACCGCACGTTTTATCACGAATAAATGCGTAAGTTGAAATTAAAAATATTACACACGACGACGACGACGATAACGACGAACAAAACAAATCGAAAAAAAATTTTTTCTTAAACGAGACAAAACAAAAACGAAAAAAAAAAAAAAAACATTACGAGGAGAAAAATACACATACATACATTCATACGTATCATAAACGTTAAATTTAAAAATGGCAGTATTTCGACGACATGAACTACAATAAAAATGTAATACCTTGACTCGTTTACAAAAAAAAATAAATAAATAAATAATAAATAAATAATAATAATAAAATAATAAACACGCAGCGCAAATATCAACTTACAAATGAAATCGAAATTCGATTGAAAGTGTGAAAGCGAAATTATAGAAGGAGGAGAGAGGAAAGGAGTAGTGAAAGTAAAATCGCGAATATAAATTTTTCTCGAAACCTACATCGAACGATCGAGTCGACGTTGGTAGGAACTATAATTTCGTGGACAGGGGAGGAAAAAAAAAAGATCGGTCAACGGGTGTGAAAAAAATCATCATCGTAACGACGTATATAAAAATCACAATAATTGTAATAAAAAATTCACAGTATTTTTTGTCTTTTCGAGAGGACTCAAACCTCTTTCGTTAACGCTGTGTCAGCCTAAAAAATATAACAATGAAATTAAAAATTCTTAAAAAAAATACACGCTACAATAAAAAGCTAATACGAACACAATTTTTTTCTTTCTTTTTCAGTACGTATAATATTTTTGAAATTTTTCTTTCTTATTTTTACCAAAAAAAAAAACAAAAAAAAAAACGACGTGGATTATTTACAAAGCGACGAAACGCCAAAGGGAAAAAAAAGAAAGGTATGAGAATTGTTACTCGTATTGGCTTGTGAAAGAAAAGGCATGAAGAGAGGGTACAGGCAAGGGTAATCGAGATCACAAAGTGCATTAAAAATCATTACTTCAAGCTGCGTGTAAAATTGTATCCATTTTCGTAACAAGTAGGCTCAGGTATTTCTTTAATGTCGAACCAGACCGGCGTCTGAAGAAAGCTTCGAAATAAAGGAGATGACTGAGAAGGTATAGTGAGAAATGGCAGTATGAAAAAAGAACAAATTATCGTGACTAGATGTTTAACGTGAGCTCGCTTTTTCAAAAGCATTGAAAGAGAAATGAGAGAGAGAGAGAGAGAGAGGCAGGTCCGTAAATAAATGCTTGCGTTGTGATTCGTAGTAATTATAATAAAAAGTAATGAAAAATTTGAAAGGCGGGAAAAAGGAAGGCGCGAATCGAGGCACCACAGATGTAAAACCGTACAAAATTAATATTACAAAAAAAAGGAGAGAAAAAAAAACAAAAAATTGGTAATTAAAAATTGGTAATACTGAGACGCGCAGCGAGCGGTACGACGATCAACGATACGATACGATACGATAGACGAGGATGATGGCTTAGTAACTTGGTACGTTTGGAAACCTCCTTAGAAGGACGAGACGACGCGACGATCCTTTCATCTACCGTCTACATAATAGATGAGATTTGAGGAAGTTTACAGCATCGATAGGTGGTAGCGTGATGCGAATGCGACGACGAAGGCTGCGATTCCGAGTACGACGAACAACTACTGGTGCGGGTCGAATGACTGCTGTGTCTTTCGTGTAACGGAGGTCGAGGTAGACGTCGTCTGAGCCAAGGATGCCTTACAGCTTCTATAGGTTTCATACGAACCTCAGAATTCCATTCCAGACATCCTCGTATGAAGTCTACGAATTCATGATCGTCGCAATTTTTTAACGCCGATTTGAGCTGACGAGAGCCGGGAGGTCCTCGAGGTTTGCCACGACGCGACGTGCCACCGGTCAAGGCGATCGTACCGTCTGGTAGAGTAACCGCTTCGCAGTAGCGCGGGTATCCTTTGCTGCTAATAAAATGCTTAGAGCGTTTACCTGCATTGATGACGTTTTTCGGCGGCATTCCTAGTAATTCGACGATACAGGCGAATTGGTCGTTTTCGTCTTCGCCGGGTAGTAACGGAAATCCGGTATATAGTTCGCATAATATACAACCCAAACTCCACATATCGATGGCCATGTCGTACGCTAGACCCATTATTACTTCCGGTGCGCGGTAGAATCTCGATTGAATATACGTATACAGACATTCATCCTCGTAACAACTCGATCCGAAATCGATTACCTGTATAAATACGATAAAAATAAAAAAAACGTAATTAAACGAATGCACTTGCAAGTTGATTTTAATAATTATATACGAACTGCAACGTATACGTACCTTTATACCACTGCGGCCGTGTTGTTTAAGTAGAATATTTTCCGGTTTTAGATCACAATGTATTATTTTATTGGCGTATAAACCGTCTAAACATTGCAGTAACGAATGACAAAATTTTCTAACTAATTGTAAACTGAATCCTTGGAATTTATTTTTCTTAATCAATTCGTACAGATTAATTGACAGAAGTTCGAAAGTTATACACATATGTTTTCGAAAGGTAAAATGATCGTACATGTGGATTACGTTCATCATATTATCCTTGTCCTTTTTACGTAACACTTCTAATATTCTAACTTCTTCGGTCGCCTGTCTATGAAATCGTTTTTCATTTCTGACCATTTTCAAGGCTACTTGCTCAGAATTTTTATGATCATAGGCTTTGATAACTTGTCCAAAGCTACCTTTACCTATAACTTTGACTACTTCGTATCTGTAAGCTATATGATCGTGAGGAACGTGTATATAAGTACCTTGATCGCTATCGAAATTACAATTATTTGAGCCTAACATAGGTTTACGTTTTTTCGCATCAGCTCCGATAAAATATATGTCCGGATAGGAGTATATTTCGGTTAATTCGTACTTTGTAAGTTTATCAGCGTATAGTTTTACTACGTGATCGGGTGTAGCGGGCAATGGTTTAATACAAGATTCGATTAAACTCATCGTACTTTCGTTGGAATCCTCGATCAACGGCAGAGTCTCACTTCTGACACGTCTATCACTGGAACAACTCAGATCCGCGAAGTTGATGTTGTGGGCTTCATATACGTCGTCAGCACTTTGCGTATTACGCAGAAGAGGAAGATGGCCAGAACTGGAGCCGCCGGAATCGCGAGAAGATAGATAGTATCTGCTAGAGGATGATGAAGCAGAGGCGCTAGAACTGGAGTTCATCAAGCCTCGAGCTAATGGCATTTTACTGGTAACGCGTTAGGATGCATTTGATGGCATCTTAGTTCGTTTTAATTAGCATCACAGATTATAATTATCAATTCGCGAACGCGAGACAGGACTGAAATAACGTTAATCAGGTAAACATTACCTGGGCCTAGAGAATTATTCGTACGAGAAAATGGTCTTATCACGCGAAACGTAATTAAAATTAACTACCATTTTTTTTTTAGACGAATTTGGGTACGGAATTACTTTTGTGCGCACTTCCACGATCCAACGGTGATCACACTGATACGAAAAAGTCCGTCAATCCTTCTCACACATGCATATTCACACGTAAAAGTTACGAATTTTCGAAGCTTTTTCAGGACAACAGACAGGCTAAACAGCTGAGGCCGAAAATCATACCTACTTACGCGGATGAACTTTTGGCCACTTTTGGTAGGTTGCCAAGAGCGAGAAAAATGTTCGAAAAAAAATTTATACACGTCGCTTCAGGGTTAATGAACTTGGAAATTGTATTATTTTCAAATTTTTCAAATTTAATTCGATTTAAATTCAATTTATTAATGATAAATTGCTTTAAAAAGCTGGAAAAATTAATTATTTGATAAAGTTTTCAATTATAACGAAAAACTTCAGCTTAAAATTACAATAAAAATTTACAAAGAAAATTTCCATTCTAGAAGATCGTGGTCATTTTATAAAAAAGAAAAATAATTAAAATGTACAATTCCGTCCATTTTAACAAACCTTGTATTTTTTGTTGAAAACCTTGAGATTTATTTATTGTGATAACAATTATTTTGATTTTTTTTTCAAATTTTTTGAACATATAAAACACTTGAAATTTATCGATTAATATTTAATTTTTTAATATAAAAGTATCTCCTGCTATGTACAATGCAGCTTTTTAGATAATTTTTTGTAAAATTAATCTGCTGCCGATGCCTTTAGCGTTTTGCAAGTCTTAAATTGCTGATGAAATGCGTAAGTTGATTGTGTTTCCTTATCAAAATAAATTACTTTCATTCGTACACATTTTTCAGTCTTAATTCGTATATTTACACGTTTCTGGGCGTAGTTTACTGCTTTCAATTTAGCTTTAGGACTAATGAACTTATTTTTATTGTTGCAGAGATACCAAACTTATATTCTCGTAAATGGTTCCAAATACTGGTATTTGTTGTAATGTTGTACGCCTTCGTTAAAACTTGGTTTTTTGACCGCAAATTGAGCAAATACAATTCAAAATTTTCATCTTTCGAGCATTTCAAATTGTGGGCGAAATATCATAGTAAGATTATTTTTTAACGGACAAGTTATATGTATGCACCAGTCGACGGTTTCATTGGCATTAGTTACACATGGTTGTTATTTCACTGATAAAAAGAGCTCCAACCAGCGGCCACTTAACAAAGTTTTTTTTTTCAAAATTATAAGCGAAAGCTGCGTGATGATCATGCTTTCGAACAAGCTAATGAATTCTATCAGTGCAATGCAACCATTATTCAGTTTAATAAATAAGTTTTTATGATTTTAGGACTTCGTCGAATTATTGACGTGGTGGACATATTACCGAACTGTGGAATACCATATACATGCCCAGATAATACGTTTCCTGTTCACATTTATACTGGGAAAAGAAATAATGACAATGCTAAACTATGCATCATGGGAAAATAGTAAACTTGTTTGTTAAATTGTTCGTTTTTTTTCCTAGTACATGATTTTTGTTTATGTATAAGTATATTTCAGTTTATCTAATCATGCCGGTAATGGTGGCCGAGGTTTGAACATCGCTTTAATAAATTCAAAGCGACTTGAAGTGAAAGATTTTGTTACTTTTGACGTATACATCGATAACAGTATTGTTATGGATATGTGGCTTAATGCTTCAGTTCGAGAAAACGACATGTTGATAATTTTCACTTTGGACGAAGCCTCCAGAATGTTAGCGGAATCATCGAAGAGATTATTTTACGATTATGGTTTGATTTATTGTGACCACAATAATATCGATTAATAGATGAAATAAATTTATAATATTGCAATTTTTACAGGCAGTTCCAAGGTACAAGATCTTCATTTTAGGTCACAGTGGTATATGGTCACTCAAAAAGGTATTCAAGGATTTACTCCATTTGAGAAAGTTACCATGGCTCATAATGGAAACTGGGGTGATGTTATTGATGAACGTTTCTGTGTTCCATGACAAAGTAATTCTATTTCGTAATTTAGATTAAATTGAAATAATTAAAACATTTTTATAAATCTGAAATTTTAATACAGTAATACCAGTGAAAGTATCACCACCCGTAATAAGCAATACAAAGAATACAGCGAAAGCAAAATTTTGCCTCAAGCATCAAGTCATGAAGCAGAGTTTCTTTTGCAATGGTATTATTTTATAAAGTTTTAATTTTAATAATAGATCATAGATTTATCATCAAATTCTATCGTGGGTAGGTATGAAAAAATACGAAGATATTTCCGCCGCTCCATTAGCAGATAGGAATTTATTCGGGAATATCGTGTACTCGGTGCCAATCGCTGTAATAATGACAGAGCCGGATCATCTACAGGATTTAGATTCATTCACGATGACTTTAGAATCATTAATTCGACAACCCGGTATCGATGTTAGTAACGTTTATGTGTTTTATAACGCCTCGTCTGTAATGATACCAGCTATTGTCGATATTTTTAAATTCAATTCGCAACCTTTGAATATTCCAAATGATCAAAATATTAGTAAATGTGAGTATATTTTGTACTGTATGAGAGATAATATTCCTGTTTGGATTACAAATTGTACTGATTTAGGTATCAGTGACAGCAGAGTTGTGGAAATAGCGATTAAAACATTGGGTAGAAGAGAAAGATATGTGATGGTGTTGAACAGCGGGTTAATTTTATCACCGGACTTTCTATTTTTCATGAGCCAACTTGTGACCATTATTGATGTAGATCAGTCATTGGCTGGGATTTCAGCGTGGAATGTGAACGGTAGTAAATTTGAAATGATTACTAATTAAACGTTGTTTATTCTGAAATTTGACCGTTTGCATTTTACAGGATTTAAAACCGTATCTAGTAATGTACAATTGGTCTATAGAGTTCAAGATTATCCGAGCTATGGATTCTTAGTCCGGTCTGATATTTGCTCCAAGCATTGCCGTATTAATTTAGGTCATTCTTGTTTCAATGTGTATGTATACTTTTTGAATTAAATGTACGTAGCGTATGGAAAATTTGAAATTTAACTTTTGAATTTACCTAGGTCTACATACGAGTGGTACAGTAAACAGGATTCGAAACAAGATATTCACATTTTAGTACCTGACGTATCTCGAGTCCTGTGGCGTCCCTATCCTGAACTTGTTGCTAGGACGAAAAATGACTATGCTAGAAATTTAATTATCACTGAAAGAATCACGAATACGTAAGTGTTTTTTAAAAAGAAATTTAACCATTTGAAATTTTTTAATTTCTATATTTCTATTGCGTAGAGATGCTACGGTGAAATTACGCGAAACTCGTATGCTAGTGAATAATTCTTATTTCTTGCACATATCAGAGCTTTTAAAGAATAGCATTGTTTTACAATTTTCTCCGGAAGAAATAAAGAACTGTAAAGATGGCGATTCATTTCCAATGAAATTGATCCGGAAGTTCACTAGGTAACTGGATTTTTAATTTACCGAGTAGAATTTTTTGGGTCCATTAAATTTTCTGTTGAAAAAATACATTAATTTTATTTCTTGTGAATATTAATTTTTACGATTTTTATTACAGTAAAATATTTTCAATTTTATATGAAGAAGTTGATGATCGACTTGAAGTAACATTGAAAAGTATTGCAAACTGTTTTGGAATTTATTCTCATTCAAATTATTTATTAAGCGGATCTTACTATGGAGTTTTCAGGTATTATAAATACAAATTTTTTTTTATTTAAACAATTTTTTTTAGTTTAAGTAATTGTATATTTCTCTGTTCAGATTGACCATGAACAACAACGATATTCTCTTGATTAAGTCGTCTTCTCCTATGAACGTAAAATTAACGGAAGTAAATTGAAGAAAATGAAGTGTATGTGTTTCAATTAAGATGTGAAAAAATATGGAAGTAAATGAAATTTTATACGGTTGCTGTTTATCTTTTTTAATTCATTCTGGTTCACTCGAACTGTCATTGATAATCTTGAAACTTTTGCACGTAATCCAATACTTCAGTTTCTATGTAATTTTCAATCACAGCTGCCACATTCGCACAAGATGAAAAAAAACTATTATTTTCAAAATATATGTATTCGACTTACACATGAAAATATTAAAATAAGAAAATCGTTTTATAAATTTATACTCATTAATAATGTAGTAAAACGTAAAAAAAAAACAAAACAAGAAAAGTGAAAATATATAGCAACTATTTATTCCGTATTATCAAAAATCTCATACAGAATCCACCATATCTGATGACTAGACCACCATTTCACCAAGGATACACGAGGTTAACTGCCAAAAAAAAAAAAGTTGATCGGGTACATAAAAATATACGTGCACTAAATCAACATTCTATAATTAAATTGATTACACATGTACGACTTCAAAGAATTCATCCGAGATCGGAACAGTTAAAACTGACGCAATATTTAATCAATATTATTGTTGTCAGCTGCGATACCACATTTATACAATTTTCGAACAGTTGGTCGTTGAAATTTATCCAAATTTTCCATACAAAAAAAGCTTTTGGAAACTGATCTTGTTTAGTCGAATGAATAAATTTACAGGGTATCCAAACACCTCGTAATAAATATAAGCACATCTAAACTACAAACGATCAAAAACACATGTCTGCCTGAAAGTATAATTATACTCTTAATTCTAGCATAATTGATGTTTGGGTGATGTCATTCAAGTGTAAAAAAAATAAATCGTCAATAATGATACATTTCGTATGCAAGAAAATCGAGTGTATAAAATTACATAAGGCACACCTACGTGTGAATACTTTTCCGATTTTTCCTTTTTGTTTGTTAAATGAGGGAAGGCAGTTACACGAATGACTACATTAATAAAAATGTATCTTACGTTGTAGTAATGTAATTATTAATTTAATCGCTTAAATGTACTCGTTAATTGATAAAATATACTTTATCGTTAATACCGTAAAAAACATAAATAATTTTGGCACTATTGCAACGTGAGTAAAATTTTCGTTTATATTTATTCGATTATGAAAACGATATAAACTAGAGAATAGAAAACTGAGAAGAAAGGGGAAGGGGTGTTTGATTTTTCTCTAATGACTACCCTGAACGTTATGTTTAGTACGTACACAAAATAAAAGGTAGCGAAAATATAAAGGAAGAAATGATCACAGAAATAAGCAAAAAATATTCACAAAATTCGACTAATTCGTGTCATAAGACGTAAGTAGAGCAGCGTCAACAGGTTCCATACAAGAAGGGCAAGTGAAACTTCTCATCAACCAATCATCAATACAGAGAACGTGATACACATGCATACAGGGCAAATAACGAACTTCTTCTCCGATTTTAAATTCAATCATACATATAACACATCTGTAAGATAACAGTAATGTTGAAATAAACATTATTTGTACAGGGCTGAATGTTATGAGATACACTTACTCTTTATTTTTATTGATGGAATCGTCGTAAGCTAAAATGGGTAGATGTTCCATAAGACCAATTCGACGAGCTATTCTTACTTGCTCTTCTTCAGAAAGTTGATTCGCTGGTCGTCTATCGTTTGGTGCGGGGTAATATACAGGTACTCTGTCCTGAAGGAGAATAGTGTTTATCAGGCGAGATAAATATTTGATTTAAGAATAAATAAATAATATAGTTACCCTGTAAGGTATCGGCTGCACTACTTCATTGGTGTTCTCTTGTAATCCTTCATTTCCTCTAAGTAATGATATGTCTTCGTTCGAAGTACCTTTCAGACAATTTCCCATTATCAGAAATTTTTATTTTATCACTTACCGATAAAAATATTCGTAGAGTCATGTTAAAAAATTCTACATTGATGCATTTTGTTGTCACTTCATTATGGCCAAATTAAAAGCGAATTCATCTTTTTTTCCGAAAGAAATACCTTTATCTATTTTGATTGAATAAATTTCTACGTTCTTTGTAGTCGTAATTTTCGTAAAACAAAAACATAACAAAACAAAAGAAATTGTTAACAGTACGTCAAGGACATTTGCAGTGTTGAGGTAAAAATTTTATGAATTTTTTTTCTAAATTTGTAATTAAAGCAAATAAAAACTATAAAATTAGATTATGAAGTGTATAATATTTTTAGAAAAATATAATTAAATCATTAAAAATTAAAATTAATTGGAAAAATGAAAAATTTTTTAGTTCAGATGTAAAAAAAATTACATTTTTGATTACAATGTATCTCAACACTGCAGTTTTGCTTTCCTGTGGAGGATATTCGAATAATTGTCGTTTTCGAATACTATTTGCAACCTTACCCGAATTTCTTCTAACGTTGGAAATTATTGCCAAGAAAATGGAGCCAATAGACTTTCCTTCAAATCAAATTTGCGGTTCCATAGAACACGTGAAATCGTTTTTTGAATCGTTTTACAAATTCTGGAAATTTATTCGTTATTTTCATGTTTTATTATTACATTTTATCTATATATCTAGTATAATTACACTCAAGAATGTTTAAACGAATTGTTATTGGACTATCTGGAGGAATTGATAGCGCCGTATCGGCATTTCTATTAAAACAGAAAGGTTTGTATCCATTGCGTTTATCTTCATGTCTATACTTTTTACATCAAATACTACGTTACGTTACGATCATATTCACTTAGTATGGATTATGCTTATTAGGTTTCGAAATTCAAGCCATTTTCATGCGTAATTGGGAAAATAGTTCGGAAGATGAGTACTGCGACATTGAAACCGATTTGGAGGATGCCCAATGGGTTTGTAAACGATTACAAATTCCTTTCAAAGAAGTGAATTTTTCAAAAGAGTATTGGATTCATGTGTTCGAGTTAGTGTACGGTTTTATAAATTGAGTTTATTTGTTGATCCAATTGTAATATCGTGATGCGTTACGTATTAGAAATACGATTAAAGATTATCAATCTGGTTTGACTCCAAATCCCGATATGATGTGTAACGCTGCGATTAAGTTCGATCGATTCTTCCAATATTGTAGAAATGAATTAAACGTCGATGCTATATCTACCGGTCATTATGTTAGATCATCTTATGGATGTTATCTAGAAAATTACAATCCAGATAAGCGTAAGTTGATACTAAACTTTACCTGTTGCACAGGTTTCATTTCTGTTGTGTGATAGTGTTGAAGTTTACAATTTAATTTCAATTTTCATTTTTTATAGCTGCAAAACTTCTAATGGGTTTTGATGAATTGAAAGATCAGTCATTCTTTTTGTCACGGATTTCACAACGTGCTTTACAAAGGACCATGTTCCCATTGGGTGAGATGAAAAAATCCGACGTGAAGAAAATTGCTGAAGAGAATAAGTTGTGTCGCGTATTAGAGAAGAAAGAATCAATGGGATTGTGTTTCGTTGGTAAAAGGAATTTTCGTCAATTTATTTCTCAGGTTGCTATTGTATATGTTATAATTTTTAGTTATGTACTAAGCTTGTTTTTTTCTTATTGATATGATTTTACAGTATATCGCAGACAGACCGGGTCGATTTATCGATGTTGATTCTGGTGAAATTGTCGGTGAACACAGCGGTGTACATTTATGGACAATTGGTCAAAGAGCTAGTATATTAGGAATACATTTACCGTATTATGTCGTATACAAGGATGCTACTAGCGGAGATGTATTTGTAGTAAGTTATTTTTATTAATTAGTTTATTTGCTGCAAGATTTATTTTTAACTTTGTGTATTTTCCAATGATATTAGGGCATCGGAAAAGATCATTCCACATTGTATTGTCGGTCCTTGTTACTTTCTGAAGTTCATTGGATTAGTGGCGAAACTACTCCTGTAACGGAATGTGAATTTAGAATTTTCCACAGGAGACCACTAATGAAAGGTTATTTAATTTATCTAAAAAATGATGAATTGTTGTTAGAAGTAGACAAACCGATTTATGTAGCTGCTCCAGGACAGGTAATTGAAAATTTACAACTGTGGTGTAAATAATTTTACCACTTTGTTTTAATTGCATTGTTGTTTGTTAGTTCGCTGTATTTTATGCCGGCGAAGAATGCTTAGGTAGTGCGAAGATCATCTCCACTGGATGTTTGAATTGGTTCGGTGACGAGTCAGCAACTTTAGTCGGCAAGTAAATTTTGATTTTGTTCTGTTACCGGGTAAGTTTTCGAACAAAACTTTGTCTAAGAGTAGTGTTTCATTTAGCGAGCTGAATAGCGCCTGCGTTTCGTATATATTGCGCTATTCGGTAGTAGGTAACTCTGATGGAAAAATCAATAACACAAACGATGACGTGTGCTGCGCGCGTATGTAGTTCTATTTTTCATTTATTAATTCGAATAACGAACGCGTAATTTTCTTTATACTAATTTGTGTGCGTAAGTGATTTCGGGGGTTTAATTTTAATAATTTGTGTATCCGAGATCAACTTCGGTGTTTATGAAATTGTTTCATTACCAATGAAATTCAACATTATAAGTAAGTTTTTTTTTCCTCCGTCGAACATTCACTTTAAACTGATTATGGTAATATTAAAAATTTTCGCGATCTCGATCAAATTTAATTAAATGAATGTGAATTGAGCTAGTTCAGTTGTCCTTCTGCTGTAAAGCAAGCATCTAAATCTTTTTTGTTTTTTTAATGGTTTGTAATGTTCTTTTTAACTGATCATATCGAGCTTGAATACAAGCTGTAGAGTGATAATGAGACATCCAACGCGTATCCTATCTGAAAATGATGGCAATTTACAAATGCGGCAGTCATCTTTTTTTAGTCCACTTTCTCATTTATTCTGCTCTCGAATACCATTAAATATTTAAAAATTGTTTTTCAAATTATTTATTGGTTTGTGTAGAAATAACCATGATTATGTTTAGATATTCCTAAATGATTTTCTTCCTGAACCGATATTCTAATCCGATGTATTGTTTCTTTCTTTATGCAATTCGCTCCGTTGCAAGTTTACCCTGAATAATTGAAATAATTATAATGGATAAAAATAACGATATTTTATTCGTGTACAATTAAAAAAAAATTATTTTCTCAATTTTTTATTCGTTTTTTTTTTTGTTGTAGTTATCTACCAATTTTTTCCACTTCATATCGCGAGTTTCGCAATTTTTTTTCACTATCGTACATTTTTTTTTACTGGTTGAATCCATCAGGAGTTCAACGAGCATTTCCTTCACTTCCACGTTTTAAGAAGCGACACCAAATTTCGATGTTGCAATATTATCGAAAATTGAGTAAATTTTTTTCATGTCTGTTGTGTCAATGATGCGAGAAAATATTTCACCCTTGTCTCGTTTGAATTATCATTTCTGAAATGCTTAGCTTGTAATCTTGAGCTTTATTTGATGCTGTGTTCCACTCTGTGAGAATGATTAGTCATAACTGGATTGTATTTTGACGTTAGAAGAGTCACACGAAAATGATTACCCAAGTTTGCACCGCAGACAGCTTCAGTTTTTTATTTTCCCCATCAATAGATAGTTAATTTTTCGTTAGGTAGTGAGCAATATGAAATAGAACTACAGACCTCAAATCCTTATCAATAATTTTTTCCTGGTATACATTTTATAATTGGGAGTTCTTTTTGAGACTTGAGTGGCAGCAGTACATGAAATTAGCAATAAAATTAATCATGTCTTTTTTGTGACTGATAAAAATGGGTAATTTATGCGTTGATAATTTTCTGGGATGTGAAAACCTCATAACCACTGGAAGCTGGCTCTGTCTAGTTGGCTCATTTCGTAACATATTCTACTAAGATAAACACTGTATTAATTGGAATTGGAAAGATTAATTCACCAATCATCTAGTCCATTTGATAAGCGCGTAGGGAAATTAATATACAGTTACAAACTGTACGGTGCTCGATCTCTGTTTCTATCTTTACTAGTATTAGTAGTAAATTTTATTTTTTCTTCATTTTAGTAATGACGTAATTCGATCTTAACATTTCCTCCCCAATAGCTCTTTAAATAGATAAATTTACCTCCAAAACTTATCATTACAAATGTCATCGTGTTATGTTGGAGTAAGTTCATGATTTAGCTTTTTGTGGGGCTGCCAACACGCTAGCTTGATTATAACTAGCGCTAACAAGGTTATGTGTATAAAGGCGTATGGAAACTTTTATGGTAAATATAGTGTAAAGGATAGAGTAATGTAGTTCACAGGCAAGTTGTTAGAGCAGTAGGGTGTCTAGTATGAGTCAGAAACTAGGTTTTTAGGTGTTGTACAGGGTATTCGCGTCGACATTGTCTTCGTCGTTGTCCTCAACTTCCTTTGAATTTACTCGTGAATTTTCTCTATCTTAATGTTTAGTATATTCATCGTCGACTTTCTTCCTAAACCTCGTAATTCTAAATTATAAAATTTTAAGGACGGTAAGAAATACAGATAGAATGAATTGAATAGCTGTTAGAAATGTTATGAAGTTTTGATCATCTTTACAATAGCATAAAACGTTCCTAATTCATGCAACTGAATCAAATTGTTCGCTAATTTTCAAAATTGCCCAAGAAATAGAAAAAACATTTCTTGAAAATTTTTTTCAAAAATCGTATTATTACTCATATTTACACCCAAAAATACTGGAAAATTTTTACTATTTCTCCTTTTTGAGAGTTTTAAAAACACATATCACTTTTTTCATATTTTTCATATTTTTTGCGAAACCACGAAGGATTTTTTTTACTTTGAGAAATTCCCTCCTGAAATTAATGTACATTTAAATTCAATATTCCGGTAAGTCCATGATTTTCCACATGTAGACAACATTTTTTTTTTTTGGTAATTTACCCCTCCCATAACCACAGAAAAATAGTAAAAAAAAATCATTTCATAAAACAACCTGTACAGCAGGGGAGAAAAGGGCTGACCCCCGATTTGGGACATTATGCACTCAGAGACTTGAAAAAAATATATGAAAAATCAGATAGAAATCGTACAAAATTTATTTTAATTCGCATGATATAACGTAAAATAGTTGTGCTTTGAATTCAGGTCTAAAAATACATTACATTTCGAACAATTCACGTAGTTTTTCTGTTTACAGTCAGTGTATTTGCAGTGATTTCTGAAATTTGGTACATATTCATTCTATCAAGCCTTGTTTCTTGCGGAGGTACAGTCGTTTTCAGCTTGTTGTTCTTCTTAATTATTTTGGATTGAAGACTCGATGGCTTTCTTCATCTCCATGTACTAGCTATAAAACCTTTTTTGCGTAAAACTAAATCAAGTTGTACTTTAAACTTCGCCCACACAGCAAAGTCATGTTACGAATCTTAAACAATCACATCAAGGTGTATCTATATCTACACAGGCAAACTTTACCTGAACAGGCTGGGTTCATACCAAGAAAATTCACTGGGAACAGACAATGAATGTCTGGCATATCATCGAAAAGTGCAGAGAGTTCAGCATACCTGTTGTGTTATGTTTCATGGATTACACCAAAGCCTTTGACAACGTGAATTGGAAGAAATTCGTCAAAGTTTTTAGAGAAATGGGAGTCCCTGCTCGTATAGTAGATTTGGCGGAGTCCATATAAGAGTTCAATACTATGGTGGTGAATCGTGAGGCTCTTGAACCTTGTACTGGTGGTATTTCCTTAGGACGAAGAAGAATCTCTAATCTGCGAAATACAGGTGATAATCACCTTGATTTTTTCGGATGAAGAGGAAATAACATGACTCGTCAACCTGGTGAAGATGGACAGCAAAAAACTTGGGCTTTGTATTAATACATCAAAAACGAAAGTCTTGGTGGTGGATCGGGCCCGGTGTCTTCTAATTTCTACGAATATGAGCGAATACGAAAAAGTGAACGCTTTCGTATAATTAGACTCCATCATCAAAGCAGATGGAGGCTCGTTGGCAGAAATACAGTGTTGAGATCAGCCATGACCAAACTACGTAATGTCACATCTAATAACAAGATCTTCAGAAACACAAGAAAGAGACTTATGTAATCACCTCTTTCCCTGTTTTCGTGTATGCCGCAGAAACATGGACATTGAAGGGAGATGATAAAAGAAGAATCGACACCTCTGAGATGTGGGTCTGGAAACAGATGCTGAGGATACCTTGGACAGTGCGACGAACCAACATTTCAATCATCAACGAAATACAGGAGCCAGTCAGGCTATGCGGGAGATGTATTGTAGGGTATTTTGGACATGTGCCCAGGAGAGAAGTCAGAAATCTCAAAACAGACATTCTCTTTGATAAGGTGCCTGGTAAAAGAGGAAGAGGAAGGTCTCCAACCAGGTGATCTGACATCATCAAGGGCTAATGCACTCTATGGTAAGAGCTGCTTCACAAGCTTGGGATCTTGATGAATAGCGCGCTCTTTTAGGTGTAATACGGTTGTAGGTGACTTGAAAAACCTACTGATGATAATGAATGATTCTTTGTTATAAAAATATGAAGGCAGATATGAAGGCTTTCCTCCCTTTTTGACCTTGTAAAAAGATTGTTCCCCTCCTATCTACCCTCCAAATTGAGCTAGTAAGCGGAAACTTGATATGACTTGGTAAAGTCCATGGATATGCATTTTGGGTGTCTCAACTTTTTAAACCCATTGTGCCCGCTTATGTCCTAGAAATGTTTTTTGGCGCGTTTTCTTATGTTTTGAGTTTGTTCTTCACATAATTTCCCTCCTGATTAGCTAAGGAATTGAAATTTAGTATACAGGTAGGTTGTACCTCCCCTATCGCAACTCAAGTGAAGCTAGGAAGTTGCAATTCGTCATGTAGACTCAGTAGGGACCATGGATACGCTTTTCTGGGGGGTTTCAACTTTTCAGCCACATTGCACTCCCTCACATCCTCAAAAATGTAGTTTTTTGGTTTTTCTTATTTATAGAGTTTATTTTTCGTATTATTCTCCTCCCAGTTGAGCCAGAAAGTTGAAATTTGGTAGGTAGATTTAGTAGGGGTGCGAGATATGTCTTTTGTTGGAGTCGACTTTTTAGCTCCTATTACACCTCCTCCCCTACCTACCTTTACCCCTGGTTAAGAAAAAAGCGTATCAAGTTGATGAGTCGAACGTTGAAGGTTTTATTTCTTACGTTAGTAGGAACTGATTTGTGGAAGTCGTAGAATTATTTTCAAAGCAAAACAAAAATTTGTTCTTTTTCGTTTGGAGCATGAGCTTTAAAATTCAAGTCCAAAAATACCCAATTTCTTTTTCCTATTTAGCATGATATCGTATGCTAAATTCCATACTTACGGAGGAGTATTAGTGGCTTCGAATTACCATTATTTGTTTGAATTGGAATTTTGAAAATCTTGCCTTAGACTGAAACGAACGAATTGCCATCTAGTTTTCTAAAAAATTTAATATTTCCATATCAGGTTACCCTGTTATGAGAGTGTTTCGTCTGGTGTGATGCTCGACGCTGACGAACAGTGAAATTTATTTCTACCAAAATGATCAGCACTGAATTGATGAAAAATTTGAATGACTTGAAATTATAGAAAACTTCTGCTTATTGCGTAAATTTTCTTCTTACACACAGACACGAACTTGGAAAATTTTTCGATTGACCAGAAAGGCGTGGTATGAAATGTAGTATTTCATTACTGTAAACACATCGCCTCAGGCGATAGAGCGAAAAAAAATAATAGAAATAGTATATATACACCGAAGAAAGAAAACCCAAGACAAAAAAAAACTTCTTTTTAGTTGAAAAGCTCTCGAAAAAAGCTTTGAGAGATGAAAACAGACGAAAAAAAAAGGAAGGCGAGACGAAGATAGAAAATATAAATATCCTTAAATTCTTTCACCATGGCGTTTTCCATTTCGCCCACCCTACACCCTATTATCATACTTATTCGCCTCTATCTGCCTATCAAGCTCGACCACTATACCAAAACCAACACTCTTTGCATACGACTCGACGATAAAATGCTTATAGTACTTTACATACCTCTTTCTCTTTCTCTCTTCTTATACTGAATATAACAGCGTAGATAGACCGAAAACCATCGCACAATGAATTGAGATAGAAATTGATTGCTGTATAGCCTATGGGTGCGAAAAGACAGAAAGATAGAGAGAGAGAGAGAGAGAGAGAGAGAGAGAGAGAGAGAGAGAGAGAGAGAGAGAAAAAAAGAGACGTAAACGTCAGTATATTTATACGTTACGTACTACAATCCTTCTTCGTGTCACCGTTTCGTGTCTAACTCGCCCACGAATCCTCGCGTTATATAACTAAATTGAGATCGAAAGGGATCTCAAAATTGGATGAGTAGAAGAGAGCGAACGAGTGACGAACAGACAACAATATCATGTGTACATATAATCATCTGATATTGTACCATACACAAGTCTCTCTGTTCGATAACAAAACTGGGGTACAGTTTTTTACTACTTTCGCGTCGGATATTAAAATATATATATTCTTATACTTGCACCTTCTCTTCTACCCCCTTGGGGATTGATAGTTCTTTGCTCGTGAGAGTTACTTCAAAAAGATGAGATTTACTGTCAGCCGAATGATGCAACCATGGTTTTTGATGGTTACCAGAAGGGTTTGTATTATTGCTCTAGTTTTTAATCATGATTGAATGAAATAGGTTGAAGGATTTTGAGCGAGAAACAGTTGACAAAATTTCCAGCGAATGAGCGAATGGCAAAGACGCATTCATGCGGGCACTGTAGGGGAGAGGGAGGAAGTTATGGACACATTTGTTTTGTAATATTAAGTGATAGGAGTAAGTTGGAAACTTGCAGTTTGATTTATTGGAAATCTAACGTTGAGTAGCATATTTTGATGTATTTGACAAATTTTCCTCTTTCAAGGCAAGAGATAAAATTCATCTTGAAAAATATGTACTTTGGGTGCCGGAGGACTTGGACACAATAAGAGGATGTTTTGGACACGCTACGAATTCAAGGTTAAAAAGTATTTTAATTAATATTTTTTCATTAAATTTATTTCTAAAAACATATCATAACACGAAAATACAACATTTGATTCCTTTAAGAAAGTTACAATGTAAATTAAATTTGAAACTGTCGCGTCTCCGCGGTAAAGGATCATCTATTTTTCGACAAAATTTGATCAACTTTTATTTAATTTTCATAGAATAGGTACATAGCCTACATACGTCGCACTCTTTCACGTGAAAAGGGATGAAAATTCGACAAAAATGGATTTAAATGCTGTAAATTGACCAAAATCTCGAAAAAAATCTTCATAAAATTATTGTAAATTGGGTGAAAAATTCAAAAAAGTGATCCAAAAATCACGGGAAAGTATAAATTAACCTAAAATATGAGAAAAATCATTTAAAGTCACCAAAAATGTATCGAAAATCACGAAAAAATACTGAAAAATGGGTGAAAATTGACCAAAAATATTGAAAAAATTGTTAAAAATCATCGAAAATCAGATGAAAGTTTCATTTAAAATGGGTCAAATGTGTAAATAATTTATCAAAAATTACAAAAAATGTTGAAAATTGGGTATAAAATGACCTAAAATATGATAAAAACGGTTGAAAACCATCAAAATTAAGTTATAATGATGCCAGAAATACGAAAAAATTTGTAAAAAAATTGATGAAAAATAAAAAAAAGTGAAAATTAACCGAAAATTATGGTGAGTCGGGTTGAAATTTGCAAAAATGTGGATAGAAATGCGGAATTTGTCGTGATTTTTGATCAATTTTTCGCATTTTTTGGTATTTTTATCAATTTTCAATGGCTATAAACAATTTTTTTCAAATTTCAAGTCGAGTCTCACATGTTTTTCAACTTTTTTTCGTGACTTTGGTCAATTTTCGGATTATGTAATCCTTTTCTGTGAAACTTCTATCTAATTTTTAATGAGTTTTAACAATTTTCAGATATTTTTCGGCATTATTTCGTAATTTTTGATTAATTTTCGGTAGTTTTACTCATTTTTGATCAATTTTCGCTCATTTTTCAACCATTATTTCCTGATGTTTAATCAACTTTCCGCATTTTTTACGTATTCATTTTTCAGTGGGGTTTAACGATTTATTTCACATTTTGAGTCAAATTTTCACATATTTTTCAATATTTTTTCTGAATCTTTGATTAATTTTCTACTCTTTTAACCAATTTTTGTCAAATTTTTACCCAAATTTTCAAATGGTTTTGAACAATGGTTTTCATATTTTAGTTTAATCTTCAGTCAATTTTTAAAATTTTTTAGCTCTATGTTCTACTTTTCTTGATTAAAATCTTAAAACTCACGATAAGGAACAACCATATGTCCCGTTTAAGTTCAAAGATGCTGTTGAATAGTATGATCTAAAGTAATGAACCCCTCGATATTGTTTAATACAATTTCATGAGTGAAAAACATGATGGAATGTTTCCTTTATCAATTTATGAAAAATAATTTTTCATAAAATTATTCAGTTTTTTGGTAAATTATTGAGCCAAACGTATTCGTCTTCAGTAGCTGCAATTAATAGTGAAATATTTTTCACAAACAACACCGTACATATTGAACTACTTGAAAAAAGCTGACTTTTCTACTGCAGTATCATTTTGAAGGTACATATGAACCAGGTACATTGAATAGAATTTTTTTCGAATTGCCTTCCCGAAATTTCATGTAGAAAACTCGATTTGAAGTTTTCAAACACACGTATCGAGTAACCCTGTATAAATTATAATGTCATTTTCTTGGTTGATTCGTGTATCTAATAGATAGACAAATACGTAATTATTTTAATCAGGTCACGCTGTACGATTGTCTACTCGATGCTTTCGAATTGTAGGATACTGATTTCACATAAATTTGTCGTTGGGCATTTAAAAGACCAAGAAATGATAACGAGCTGAATAATTGTCTACTTGGGTATGTTATTATCGATATGAGTAATGGATCATTAAAAGCTAACTTTGAAAACGATTTTTCCCCTATGCCATTTTCTTTTTTAAATTCATTCTTAAATCTCTTTTTAATGATTTCACACATTACTTTCGTTTTAAGAAAATAACCAAATCGAGGTTTTGTACAGTTTAAAATGAATACAGAACCTTAGACGAGATTACATCTGTGAAAAAAAACTCGATGATGTTATTGAATTTGACAACGTTTATCTGCATTCTGCTATCATCATTTGACTTTTTTTTACACATATCTTAAATGGAAAATCAATCGCTGACGAATCAAACGAAAAATTTCTCGTATGCGGAAACATTAACGAAATGCTCGATAGAAGTGTGTAACATTTTTTATCGTTTTTTGCCCGAAATTGTGGCAGCTTAAAAGTCAGAAGTAATGTAGCCAAATTATTAGTAAATTCGATATAACTCGTTTTGTTAGAAATTTAACATTATTGCATGACAGTTTGGTAAAAATTTAATTCATCATTATTTTTGAGAATTGAAATGCTTATAATTTTTCGTCCAAGTGAGGTAAAAATATGAGATTTGCAACTATGACGAGCAAACTTATTTCTGTTAATTGATGCCAAGGCGTATCTATACTGGTAAATTCTACCTAAACAAGCCAGGTTCATGCCAGGAAGAGGCACCAGGGGACAGACAATGAATGTCTGGCAAATCATCAAAAAGTGCAGGAAGTTCAACATACCTGTAGTGATATGTTTCATAGATTACGCCAAAGCCTTTGACTGTGTGGATTGAAAGAAGCTCTTAAAATTTTCAAGAGGGATGGGAGTCCTTGCTCATGTAATAGATTTTTTACTCTGTGATGGTATTTACAACTGGACGTGTTTCAACTTTTGTGTATTCCTGTTATTGGCCTGAAATACTGATCAAGTTGTTTAGAATTAAAGTTCGATTGATATTTAAATGCCAGAAATAGAAAAAGACTGTTGGAAATTGTAACGTAATAAGTGGAAGTTGAAATAATATAAATTCGTATCACAGATATGTAAACGAAGGTTACACTTACACAGACACACTGCACAGGTTTAGGTTATTCTGTAAATTTTCTTATAGAAGGTGAAATAAATGAGTTAACCGGATTATTTGGGATTGTGCTCGACTGTACGTGCATTTCAAATTGGTTTTGGTTTAGGTATTTTAACATTATGAATTTGTCAGATACCTAAGCGCTTTTTGTCTTCGCGTACACATCTACATACGAGTACTTACAAATACTTGGATAGCTATTACGTGGCATGGTACGTCTATCTTTGTCTCTTATACTATTTCCTTTTTGCTTTGTTTAGCTTGATGTATACGTATAGTATGCATGGCATTATGATATACCTACTCGGCTTTTACATACATTTAACCTAGTCTAAAGGTTTACCCTTCCTATTTTCACCATCTCAAGCAGCATTTTCACCGGCGCCGTGTAACTGACATGGTCGTTATAATATTTATATGTGTGTGTAGAAGTATACATAGACATACGTACAAGGAATAGGATAAGGTAGGTTGTAGTTATGTATATATGTTGCACAAAGTGCTAAAGGTATAAGGCTTATATTATAAAAGCTCGCTCCATTAGGTTAAAATATCCCACGTCCTCGTTTGCTCGACGTTTATGCGTTTATGTTTAGGTTTACTCCCTCCAGGTATGTGTGTTGTTTGGTTTTCTGTTGAAAACGAAACTTGTATAGGAAAGTGTAGGTAACATATATAATAGGTAGGTATTATACGTAGTTATATGTTAGATATGCAGTATACATACAGGATGTTCCGATAAGCTTCATGAATATTTCACCAGTTGATAGAGATGTCCGAGAGAAACAAAAATTCCTACACGAACGTGGTGCTTGTGTTGAAATTTGAAGGGGCATTTCGTTCTGGTCGTCGTGATTTTATAAATGCTGCGGTTTCGTCTGTCATCTTGTCGTTCTTGACTTTCTTATTTTTGCAGCTTCTTCGCCTTCTAGCAGGGACCGAGCTTTCTTGATTGAGATTACATCAAGCGAATTACGAGTGACAACGTCCGGGTAGCGCACTATTATAGCAGCTAAAAAATTATCAGAAATTTCAACTTTGCTTAATTTGGGATCATATAATTTTAATTTGGGATCATATAATTTCATCTTTTTAACAATAAGTATACATGAATTTGAGTGTATACAATTCATACTACAGGTATTGTGAGCTGGAAAAAAATTTTTTTAATTTATTTTATTGATTTTTTTCAATTTTTAGAAAAAGTGGATGAACATCCGATGTAAGTGCAGGTATACTTTTTTTCTCATAACTGAAATCAAAGGCTGAAAAAATTGAAAAACAAATTTTTTGATCAGTTTTGCATTGTTTATTGTCCGCATTAAGACCTTTGAGAATATCTGAAGGCATTAGAAAGTGAGAAAAAAGAACTGAAAACTGGGTTAATTGGGACAACTGAGTAACTAAAGTATTTTTTTTAGTCAGGATCAGGTTGGATAAATTATTTATCTTGAATTATACAGACCCTTTTTCCATTTAGTAGGCTTTTGAAATTTTTTAATAGCTATTTTTCATCGGTCGGAGGTATTAGAGAGCTGAGAAAATTTTTTTAGTAATTTTTAAAATATTTTTCATGAATTTATCCAGTTTTTGGAAAAATATTTTACACAAAGTGTCCACTTTCTGGAAAACCTGGAAAAGTTATATAATCATAAAAATTTGGAAAAGTTAGGGAATTTTGGAATTTCTGCTGGAAATATTCATTTCACCATGCGTTTATGTTGAATGCTTTATTACTAGCGTCACTTTCATACTCTTCGCTATCCATGTCACCTTCAATTTCTCTTATCATCTCCCTTCATAGTCCATGTTTCTGCGGCATATATGAAAACAGGTGATTGTATAAGTCTCTTTCTTGTGTTTCTGGAGATCTTGTTATTACATGTGACATTACGCAGTTTGGTCATGGATCTGCTTTGATGATGGAGTCTAATTATACGAAAGCGTTCACCTTTTTGTATTCACTCATATCTATAGGAACTAGAAGACAGCTGGCCCGATCCACCTTCATGGCTTTTGTTTTTGATGTATTAATACTAAGGCCAAGTTTTTTGTTTAGAGATTCTTCTTCCTCCAAAGCAAATACCACCAGTCCAATGTTAAAAGAGTCTCACGATTCACCACTATAGAATTGAATTCTTATAGGGATTCCACCTACACTAGTGTATGAGCAGAGACTCATTTTTCTCCTAGTCACATGTCCAAAATACCCCAGAATGTGTTCGTTGACGATTGAAATCTTAGTTCATCATGCTGTGCAGGATATCCTCAGCATCCTTTGCCAGACTCACATCTCAAAGGCGTCGATTCAGTTTTTATCATTTGCCTTCAGCGCCCATGTCTCCGCAGCATATAGGAAAACTGAGAAAACAAGTGACTTTATAACATCTCTTCATTGTCTTTCTGGAGGTCTTGTTATTACATGTGACATTACGCAGTCTGGTTATAGCTGATTTGCTCAGAGCGATTCGTTTTGATGGCGCCTAATTTTATATTTGGACTCATAATCCAGTGGTAAATGTCGGATGTACCTAGTATAGAATGGCTTTGATCGTCGTCACTAACCTGTCATCTCAATTCGTCTCTAATTATTTCTCTAAAATACTTTCATCCAATCAATGTTTCATAAAAAATTTTTTCATTTCGAAATCTCCTTTGGATATAGTGCAGAAAGTTTTAGTGGTGAAACTCGAAAACTCATGTTTTTTTTGGACTTGAATTGGTGAAAGTGCAGTGTGTTACAGCAGTGCTAGGTATATATGAAAGCCAATTCAAGATGTTCAAGTTATTTTACAACCGTACTGAAAATAATTTGATACTGACTGAGGTATGATGGTACATGAATGTGTCTGGGTTCCATAGAACATTATACCTTATCCAAAGACAATTCTGAAATCCTAAATTTTTTTTGAACTGTTAGACCCAGGTGTTATCATTTTTTTTTGTCAGTTGTATTTCCTTGTACTGGATTGTACCTATTATACACCTCTGCATCAAGGTCCCAAACTTCAACTGAGATCTGGTCCTTAATGGCCCATCGAATAAAACACTTATGTTGTATTTTTCAAAACATAGTTAAGCGTTTAAACAAGATGAGCCAATATATCTAGCAACATTTAAACACTCTTCAATAGCAGCGTTGCATGATTCGTGGCTCCATCCTTAACATCTTGAGCAACGAATCCAATCTGTAGTGAAATCAGTGAAATAAAAATTAAATTCCAATTGTCTGATAAGAAGGTAATAACCAACTAAAAATCATGAAACATAAAAGAAATCAAGTGAAATATATAGTGAATTGCTTCTCTTTGTAGTAGAACATTTAATCTTCATTTTATCATTGATTTTAATCGTAAAACTAATGAAAGACAATTAGAAAATCACAAATTCATTTGAAAAATCACTTCATTTACACAACAAAAAATGAGAATTAACACAACAACTGATAATAATAACAATTATTCACAATAAAGCCAGCCTTTCTGCAGTTTGGTGGCAAACAATTTGTCAGCAGTTTTGCTATTCTGTCATCTATGTATAGGTAACTAACATTTTCGAAAAGTTATTCAACTTGCGATTACGTGAAAAAATTTGCAAAAAATTCAACCTTTGTCACTTTTGGTCATTTTACATTTTCATATCAGACCCAAATTTTCGAGATTTTTATCGTCATCTACACTTAATTTCGATTTTAACGGTAGCAAAATATCCAAAACCACACTCGTCACTTCTGGTTATTTTGCGTTTTCTTATCGGACCCCAATGGACTAGAATCAAATAAAAATTGGAATAATCTGTAAATTGCACATTTTTGTCCTTCTGGGGAACTCGGTTGTAGTATAGAGTTTCGTAAATCTGTACACGACTTCTGAGGAATGTAACAACTCCTATTTTTTCAAAAGTTCGTCCTTCTGCCGCTAAAGCAAAAACAAAACAACACAAACGGAATCCCATTAGTTTGGCAAAAATTAACCTAGAAGGCATGCAAATTACTTATAAAGTAACTCAAAACATGATATCGCATAGAGCAATAATTGCACAATATTTCACATCTTGACACGAAAAACAAAGAGAGAAAGAGCAAAGTGAAAAATCACTAGTTTTTCTTCAAGCTTCCCATTTTCTTTATTTGCATTCGTTAGTTGCTTCTCTAATTTAGTGATTAGTTCGTCTTTTCTTAGTATATCTGACATAATTAATAGATATTTCAAAACAAAAAAATCAAAAAGATCAAAAATTATTATCTTGAAAAGATTAGCTCTAAACAAAATCACAGACTGAAAGCATTAAGACTGACAATCATCATTATTAGTTATCAATTTCACCGCATAGAGCGCTTCACTTCAGTAGTTACAAAATTATCCGCTAGAAGTGTTATAAAAGATTCAATCCAAATTCAATTTTTTATTTTTTCAAATAATTTTTTGCAACCGGCCCATATCGAAACTGGACACCCTGTATAAGAATTTTCAAAGCTCTCAGTCGGCTCAACCAACTTGGTGAAATACACATTCTTTAAACTTGTCGAAACAGTCAGACGAATAATTGCTTACTGGGTGAGATATTTTTCTTCGCCCACTCGAACGCTGGGAAGTGTATTTATTTATTTTTTTCAAGAAGATAGCCGTGTAATATTTTTCTTCGTCATTTTTCGCCTCGCCCCCTCCCCATTCCGCCTGAAGTCATATGATGTGTAAGTTGGCTTTTTCAAATTAAGCTCTGGGAAAACTCAGCGTCACGCTGTGATATGCTTTGCTACGTGTTCTACGTACCTAAAATGAAACGTGTACCTAGTTGGATAGTTTTTAATTCGATAACGTATCTTTGGGGTTTCATTGTTTATTATATAGTAACGAAGAAGTTGGCTAGGGGCGAAGGGAAGGGATGGTTTGTTAATTTTTTTCTCAACGCTGTCCGTATATGGAAAATGGCGGAGGAGGGGATTACAAATGGCAGGAGGATTGGATGCAACACGAAGAAACGAAAAGCTTATAAAG
This sequence comes from Ferrisia virgata, assembly GCA_900060175.1. Taxonomy (NCBI): domain Eukaryota; kingdom Metazoa; phylum Arthropoda; class Insecta; order Hemiptera; family Pseudococcidae; genus Ferrisia; species Ferrisia virgata. The sequence continues at coordinate 41,128 of FIZR01025046.1, read as the reverse complement.
TAGTGAAGAGAAAAGTTGAAAAGTTTTGTAGGCGTAATAGAAGGACTAAGCTTGGTAGGTATGGTATGTTATATACCACTTTGGCTAGAGGGGGGTGTGGTATGGTGGGATACGGTGCGGCGCTTGTGCTAAAAGTAAAAACAACTTGTCTCGTTAATTAGAGAGTGGCTCGCGTTGTCGAGTACGCAGTGCATGATTTATAAACGTTTCGGAGTGCTTGGTAGGTAGTGGGTAAGGTAAGGTTCTGTGCTGTGTATATATATTTTGAAGATGGAGATAGAGAAAGAAATACACAACGAAGACGACCGAGTGTGACGAAGAGAAATAGTGTTGGCGAAATGTAGCCTACTAGTGTATGTAGTGTGTACTGTGTATTGTGTACTTGGCGATGTACGTTAATATAGAATGACAGCCGGAAAAGCAGTCGCTAATTGCTGCTTGGCTCGAGTTAGTGTGCCCATGCTTCTCTCAAAAGGGTTGGAAAGTATACCATGGGATTATCGTTTGGGTTCGAGAGGCTTCGTTGACGTGTTTTTTTTCTTTTCTTTTTTCTTGTTTTTTCATTGCCTACTATGGCTGTTTTTTTTTCATTTCCTGGAAAGCATAGCTATAAGGAATTTTATTAGTATTTCTCAGAAAGAGGAGGAAGAGGCGGATACTGTTTCTTATTTATGATGCTATTGGAAATTTTGTTGAAAAATATCTTCAGATCGATAATGGATAATTCTGGAGAATTCCAAAGTTTATTTTTAATTTGTTAATGATTGACTAAAAGGAAGACTCAGCTGCTCAAGTGACCATGCAATGAGCTCATAGTATGCTACGTGAAAATTTATAGCAATTTTTGAAGTTATTGGTATTTTCAGTGATTTTTCTGATTCTTTCTAGTTGGCTGATTTTTGGATATGTTGTGCAACTTTTAGTTCCCTATCGATTACTTCAAAAAACCAATAGTGTGTGATTTTGGTCCCTCTGCATGCCTGCGTCTTTTTCAAATTTTGGATGTGATTGAATTTTGACTTAAAATTATTCCCACCAGAAAAAATTTAATCTACTTTCGATCGAAGTCAAATAGCGGATTGGTCGGTATCGAGGTAAGTGCACGATTTTAGCATGGGAGGAGGGAGGGAAAGACGAAAGTGTATGAGAAAAATTAGAATACCTGAAATGTTCGAAAATGATGCGAGAAATTACGTTGTTGTATAAGGAAATTAGGTGTCTAGTGAATTCATTGTATTTTTAAAGAATGAAATTTGTAAACTGGTACGTTATCCAGCTTCAACATTCAACAGCGCTGTGCGATGTTTTTTCTTGATCTATGATAAGGGTATTTGAAATTAGAGTAAATAACTGAAATCCCTGAAAGCATATTAATAACCTCTACAAAATCTACATACCACATTTCAACTCTGATTTGGAGGGAAGGTATGTGTGGAACTAACGCACTTCTTGGGTACTGGGAGGGAAGAGGGGTGTAATGGTACTGAATCTATATACTAAGTTCCAATTTTCCTGCTCAGTTTGAATTGAGATAGGCGTGGAACAGCTTTTTTAAAGGTCAAAAATTGAAAAATCTCTCTTTTCCCCTCCATTTTTCCATCTAAGAGACCTGGAAGACTGAATTCTGGATATGTTATGCAACCTTAAGTTCTCTGTAGATTGATTCAAGTCTTCCCCGCTAATGTATATCTAATCCCCTGATAATCTGAGCCTGTTGACCAAATTTGAATGATTTTGATCAGTATCGATCTGAGCGAATAGTTTTTAGTTTCGAACAGCGAGGACATGAAGAGAAAATGATACTTAACCAAGAATAAATATCAGGCATGCCCAAAAATGGTCTCAATGATCTTCTAGGATCCCAAAAACGGATTTTATTGATCCCTCCCTCCTCCGCCTCAATTCGATGTAAGCCGATAGTCTGTAATTGTGTGGTTTTCATTGACAATATGGCATAGAAAATTAGGTTACGACTGAAGGCCCTAGTGGAAAAAGAGACTGCCAAAAAAAAACGTAGTTTTGAGAAAAACTCGTTTAAAGTTTTAGTTTGTTGTAATTCAACAAGTTTTGAAGGTATCAACGTAGAGTTTGTTTTATTTCGTAGCTTCATATGTTTGCTTTTAAACAGAAACTTTCAATCCCGCCCATAAATATTTTATCTTTTCAGAATTTTGCCATTTTTGGATCAATGGCAAAAGCCTTTCTTTCATATAACGATTTTCAATTTTTTTTTCATGTTTTTTCCACTGAAAAGAAGAAAAAATGAAAAATAAATTGTACTTCAAACATATTATTTTGGTAAATTTATAACGAAAAATTTTCATATGCAGTAGAACCCAAATTTGAATCTCCCTGTCTTGATCCCTCTCTCCAAGGACAACCATATCGCTTTTCAAAGTTAGAAGAACATTTTTTACGAATTTAATTCCTCAGCTCCCTCCTGTAAATTTGGGCGTAACTGAATTTTGATCTAAGGTCAATCTCTCTTCATAATATCAAATCTGCTACCAATCTAAGCCTGTTTCCCAAATTTCATAGATTTTAGTCGATATCAAGCTGAACCGATCTTTTCCATCCCGAGTGACGATAGAACACCTATTACTCTCATTTTAATTTACATTTGCGAGGCAAAACTTCACTCTGAGGGGCCAGATTCAAAAAATAATAAAATTTTTAGATTCTGCGTAAAATTTTACGTCATTTTGATAGATTACATCGCATCGCTACTTAAGAAAGATGATCATAGAGTTGAATTTCAAAGGGGAGAGGGGTTGAATATGGTAGTGTTTGCCGCGATAACTTTTGAATATGCGGGGTTTTTTTGATCGAGTTTGCGGATTTTAAAATAACAATATTAAATGATATTACAGAAAAGCTAACCGATATCTGCCTGTTTTAGTATTAAAATTGGCTGAAATTGTCCAAAAACTGCATTAAAACGCTTTTAACATTCGATTGTGCCGGGTGGCAGTGGAAGAAATTATATATTTTGATATCCATAAGAGCTCCTTTTTGTAGTCCCATTGAGTTTGATTGATTCGAAGTAGGTCCCAAAACAGTACTTTTGAGCCCTCCTCCTCTCACCTGGTTGTGCCGAATGGGAATTTCGAAAATGCCTTTTGTGACTTATCTTAGTAGTACTTGCATTTTCCCAGCTCATTTTTTTGGTTACCAAAAAGTTCTCATGAAATCAGTTTCTAGTGTACTTTGCCCGATGGACTAGAGACTATCTAGAGATATCTTGGATATTCTGCTCCTCAACTAACAGTTATCCTTTAGTCGTTGAGAAAGTCTTTAATTTTTCCACCATTTGTTGCAAACCTGCCAAGCCTTTTTGGTTATAAATAATTCATATATGTTAAAGTTAGTCTATTCATTACAAAACAAATCCCATCGACAATGTACCTATGTATTTTTTTTCCACCTTGTATATTATAATTTTCCCACTAGCATTGGTATCGTATTCGACCAAGTACTTTAATGTTGGGAAATTGAGTGTGTTCGTGACATTTGACGATATATACGTGTACTTAGCTACGTTAGGCGCGACAACAACGGTGGGTCGAATGAAGTAAATGGTTGTCGAGATGATGGACGAGGCAGGTGATTTGAAAATTTTTAGCGTGGGTGCCTACCTAAGAAAGAGATTGAGCTCTTTTTTTTTCATCTCGAAAAAAAATATAATCGAACGTATCGTGTGTTTGTTTGATTGCTTTCGTTTTTCGGTCTTGATATTTCGTGAAATTTGAAGAATCCTCTAGGGTGGATCGATTTTTTGTAAATTTTAGAAAATTGAGAATTGATGGTGCTGAATAGTTGCCAAATAACGTTGAACTGAAGTGGTATAAATTTCAGCTTCTTAAGTTCAAATTTACCCTTCACAGTGGAAGCTCAAAAGCTATAAGAATATGAAAAATTTTTCTAAATTGCAGAAACTGAATTAAAAAAAAATTTATTTGAAAATGGGTTTAATGTTATATAGTTTTTACCCAAAATAATCAGCAATGATGAATTTTTATCTCTTCTTGGAATAACGTAATTTTTTGCACGTTTTAAAATATTTCGCAATAATTCCAGCAAAATTTGACTTGGAAAAAATTTCAAGTTGAATTGTTTTAATAATTATAGTCATTCTAATTTCTTTAAATCATTTACAGTGGTTTTCACCTTTTTTTTACATTTTCTCCTGGTTTGTTTTGTATTATTAATTTTATGAGTAATACATCGTTTGCACCCAATTTCTTATTCTTCAAAAAAATAAAATATAAGTAAAAATGGCTTCTGATGACTTCAATGAATTAAGAGGGGACTGTACATCTATTTCATTTGAAATTTTTCCTCTTCATGCAACAATGTTTCTTGCCACTCATTTAGCTTTCCACATTTCTGTTGCCTCACTCCTTCCCTCTCATATTCATCTAAGAAAAAAAATGCCTATACAACAACTCTCAGTTTATGGTGATGAGTAAATGAAATATTTTCTTGCTATCGTCGTCGTAAATTGATTTTCTGCCAGTTAACCTCGTTCCCAATATGTTTACTTTTTGATAGTCCAGCTGAGTGATATTCATTTCAAGTGTTGAACCACCACCTGTACCATTTGCTGCGAATCTTTGCATTGGAGAACTTTGTTTTTGCTCGCTTCTTCATATTTTGATATTATATCTTCCAGTTGAAACCCTCTGAATGATGCAGAATTGAATGCTCATCCCAGTGTTTTATTTTATTTTTAATAATAAAACCGAAGTCGAATAATGCACAAGAAAAAAAGAGGGAACTGAATATGTTTCATATTTGTTATCAACATTGATGATTGGTGGGTAATATCACGTGACACGTGATACTACCCACCAATCAAAAATGTTGACCATAATGATGTTGGTTTAATTCATCAAAATCTGGCAGTAAAAGTTGAATTTAGTTCAAGTGTTGCTCTAAGGTTCATCTCTCAACCTGGTTTAAACCACTATTGATCAACCGGACCTAAGAAGTCTATCAAAGAATTAATTATGGAAATGAACTGTACAATTTATATTTTGCCTAGCATTAAAAATGAAGGGGTTTCGAGTAGCTTATATTTGGAATTAATTTTTTTCGTAGCTGCTATTAGGCAATAATTGAAATGGACGAAATTTGTTCAACTTTCAACGTACTCTCCGTTCCTATATCTTTTTGTTTTTGAGGATTTGTTTCTATTCCACCGGTATCAATTAGCCCCTTCAATTTCGCAGTTAGGCCAAAAATAAGCATCACAAAATTTGCTCAGTTTTGTACAAGTCTACTGTCTATTCTCTTTTTATAGAATTCGGAGGTCAGATAAACACTCATACATAGACTAAGTGTGTGTTGCATAATTACTCGTTGAAGGGGGTTACCATTAAGACAGAACACCCTGTATGGTGTGTACTCTCTTACGTTAGTTGCGTGATTTTTATAACATGAAGAGAGTGTTATTAATATTACCAGCATGCGAAAAAAAAAAAAGAAAAAAAAAAGTCAAATGCTGTATTCGAAACGAGTGCCACATGGTAGGTATGTTTAATTTGGCCGGATAAAAAGTTTATCATGTATATTTGTTTGATCGTTACAGTACGCGGGTACCTTATTTCTACTTATAAATACTCTTTAATAGGATTTTTTTTTTTCGTTTTTCGAAGCCTATATTTAATTTTACGTCGAATTTATTCTCGCATTGTGCGAAAAAATCTCGTCAAAGGATATCTATCTTCTCTTTTTCTGGTCGTTGTGTAGTCTTGATTATATAACAGACGACTCGACCCGTATACAAGCCTATATACCTTATATACGTATACGTGTATCATGCAAATACCGATCATTTTTTTTTTCCACCTGTATGAAAGAAATACGCCTAGTAGTTTAATTTTGAATTTAATTCGATTCCCGTACACGTATTTTGAAAGGGCGTTAAATCGGGATATTTGAAAACTAGGTTGAATATTTACGCTTCTTTCGGTCGAGTATTTCGTATTATTTTCAGATGAAAATTCTGCTGAATTGGCTCCTTGAATGAGACTACATTCGTGAAGTTGATTGGTCTTGAGCGTGATAGAGATCTGGCAGATTAATTTAGTTTTGATGGAAAAACTGGTAAATTTCGAGTGAAAATATTTTTGTTTTGGAACTTATTTCGCATTTTCAAATTGATATGTTTTTAACCTGATTTTCTATGTCATATTGTTAACGAAAACTAGGCTATTACACTTATTGGATGTGTGGGGAGGGGAATGTTAACTAAATCCGTTTTGGGGCCCTACAAGATCATTACAACCATTTTTGGCCATGTCAGGTATTTATTTTTATTTATATCCCACCTCCAAAAAAAAAATCATTTTCTCAGCTTGATACCGACCAAAATCGGTCAAATTTGAGAAACCTGCTTCCATTGGACAAAGATTTGATATTGTGGAATGGGAGTTACCTCGGGTCAAAATTCAGTTTTGCCCAAATTTAGGGTTGGGGGCGCTAAGGGGCTAAAATCGCAAAAATTGTTCTTTTTTGAGCAGATCGATAGACAATCCACAGTTGTATAACATATTCAAAAATCAGCCCCTAAATCAATTAGGAGGGGGGATATGAGGGTATTCCTCTTTTCTCACACATATAAACACAAATGTCGTCAGTCCCTATTCTGATTTTTCGTGGAATATTGCTTTGGCACATACAGATGAGTCATCTGCCATATATCCGTACAGTTCTGTGTAGCACAAACCATCTCTTTCATTGCAATTTTCTTGGAGGTTTCCTCCTATTGTTTTGAAAGTACTTGTTTCTGTGTTTATTGCCACAAGTAGAGGTTTGTTGTATATTTTGCACAGTTCGTTATTATACAGGGAAGGGGTAGTTATGAAGTTGAATATCTTACATTTTGCATTTCGTGCTATCAGGGGATTTTTACATTGATTAAGAACTCAGATTACGAGATAAGTCATGATATTCTCCGTTGGTATCGCTAAGGACATATTCTGGGCTAATAATTTTGTTTCTAGTTCTCAAAGATTGTTTTTTTTTTTTTTTTTTAGGTTTTTAGGGTCGACAATAACTGGATTTAATTTGTGGTCTTTGCAGTGGCTAATTACATCTTTGATATGATTTATTATTATTTGCTTTTTTGTGATTGTCATGATGTCCGTAATCAAATGCTGTAGGGTAGTGGTTTCGAGCGAATAGCTTGTATCAAGGTCAAGGTAGGTTTTTATTACGTTGTTGATTTTTCCATCTAGTGATGTATACCCTTCGTTAATGGATTTCGCGAATGAGTTTATTTCTGTTGTAATGTTGATTAGTTCTGAATGTTCTGATATTAGTTTTTCTTTCAATTTTGCCAGATTTCCCTCCAGGATAAATTGATTTTCAAGTTGTGGGTAAACGTCATCCTCTGTGATGAGGCTGCAACACTAATTGAAGAAGTTCCATACAGTTTGTATGCCCCGTTTCCTCCTGCCTATGTTGTGTTCAAATTTGGTTTATTTGAAACCGTAGTTTCGCATGAAGTTTTTATCAATAAACTTAATGGTTACCCTTAATTGAGTTTACAAGATCATTTTTTCTATATGTCGTTTCGAATTTTCACCTTCTTTCCATCGTTGAGAGTTAATTTACTACTTACGTATACTCGGTCTCTGGCGAATGTTATTTTTTATATAGCCCCTTCCATTGGAAAGAATGACCATAGATTGGCCACGTATGGGTGGAATTTATCTAGGGAGTTTGGAGGCTGATCACGATTTTAGTAGGTTAAGTATATCCCATGCTAGTTCTTCTCTATGTTCCGAGTACATTTTCCCAGAATGGACCTAATCCTAACAAATTGTTGGTAATATTGAGTTTTTTGAAGAACTTTATTATCTGTTTTAAATTGCGCTTGTGCAGAATCCAATATAATGAATAATTCTAATTCTAACTCCATGTTCTCCCTGAATTCTTGCAGTTGGGGCGTGATATGATCTTTGAACGTTTTTATCCTCTTAATTTTATTTTTTATCTTGCTGAATTCGTTCCTGTTAGAACCCAGGTTTTCGAGTATTTGGGTGGCTTCATATTTAGCTAGATTGCGATCTAGCTGGCATATTGCTGGAATGGATTTCGGGTATACCGAAGTGTTTTCTTCACTGTCCGCAAAACTGAGTAACATAGTATCCATAGCCCTGAACATGGGTGTGTTTTGGGAACTCGTGGTTTATTACTTTTTGGATTGAAAGCTCTTTTAAATAAAAATTATAGTTTTGTTGATGCTATGATTGGAATGGTCAGCGAAACTGCTCAAGGTACTGGGACATGGATCCTCTGTTTTTATTCATTATGCTCAACCAATGATATCCATTCATCTTATGCATTCTTCTTGACCAGACCAATAGATGATTTTTCGATAAAACCAGGTTTTCTTGGATTTGTGCTGACATCTTGGGTATATCCCTGGGTTGTTCTGCTGTATTTTAGGTATAGGTACCAGTTTTTTTCTATGACTGATTATTTTGGTTGGAGGAGTTTATGCTGAATATACGTTCCTCAGGTGGGTTTCGCTTTTCTTCAGTTTTGTATCCTATGTTTTTGTGTCCGGATCAATATTTCGTTAATGGAAGTGAAACGAATCAATTGATAATTATCTCCGCGTAATTGAATTTCTTGCATTGTAGAATTCACACAGGTATTTTGTATTGACATCGCCTCCTCACACCCTCAGAACGAAAAAAACCAACTCGGAAAGAGAATTATAATATTTCACGAAAATCAGGCTGAAAAAAGCGATGCTTTTTTGTTTGTTTCGGAATTGTACTTCTTAATGCTGGAGTAGTTTGTTGTTACAAGTGCCCTTTGTTGATCAGTTGGGTTTTTTGGCGGTTGCAAGTGCATGACTATTTTTTTTCATATGAATTCTTCATCTCCAACTGGTTGCTGAATTGAATTCTGAAATGTGTAAATTACATATTTATCAATGTAATAAATAATAAAACATAGACAACTTGTGAAATGTTTAAAATAAACATTTCATCTGCGGTGTGTTGGCGAAATGTTTATGTAAATTACATTTCCTAGATAGTTTGATCTCAGACAAAAATATACAGGAAAAAAATGATTGAAATGACAAATTTTGGTTAAATTTCTGATTCGATGATATGGGAAAAAAGCAAAAGAGCAGAGCCAGAAAATTTTAAAATTATTTTTCTTGCGATATGTTCGAAAAAAATTTTTTTAGTGGTGTGAACAAATTCCTTTCCTTTATCTCTAAAATTGAACTAAACAATCAAATCTAGCAATCGACACTAGGCGTAACAATCCTGGCAATTATACACGCCCAGTATAATAAAAAAGTAAAAAAAAAAGTGAAGTAAATTGTTGGTGATTCATATATCAGATCTTTGTAGAAAAAAAAAAAAAAAACAGAAATCCTAAAAATAAAGAGATGAATACAAATGCAACGATGTAAAGGATTGAAATTTTGAACTTTTCTAGACTGCAAAAAAATTGCAAATATATCTACTGAAAACTAAACATTGGTGAAATGAACCGTATCATTTTTACTTGTTTTTGTTTTCGATAACAATACTGTGGGGATGCTGCAAAAATGTAAATTAGTATTTTTTAGCATGGAAAAAAAATATCCAGAGGATTTTTCTTTTCTTTTTTTTTTTTTTTTACATGTATGTGTCCTTCGACAAATAAGTGAAAAAGGAGAAAATTGTACTTTGAAACAGTTGACTGAAGCGAGAATATTTTGAATGAGAAGGGTCAAGAGGAAGATAGCATACTTAGTTTCTGTTTGCTCCTATGAGCGTGCTGAAGTCAGCTCATCAATGTTATTTTTACTCGATTTTGTTGCGTAATCGAAGAGAGCTTGAGAACTTGATGGAATGATTATGATCTACTAAGGTCAAATCAGTAAAATATGCACACAGTCCGCTCGATAAATAAAAGCTGTGTGTGTTTCGAGCACTTTTATTTTTGCTAAAATTACTCGTGTAATTTTGGTTGTGCTTTGTCGCTGCTTTTGTTGTTGTTGTTGTTTGCAACGGAAGAGAGCTGAATTGAATTATTCACTGCCGAAGTTAATTTTTTGCCTTATTTTATGGCGGAAGAGACTACGGTTAAAGGATGCTGTCTTCCTTTTTATCATTCCTCGTGTTTCAAAATCGAATATCATGATTGATTTTTCCATCAATCGACTTCTTCGTCAACGCTATGAACTTCTGCTCAGCTCAATCATTTATTAAATGAATTGAAAACTTATGTAGTGGCGAATCTTCTTGAAGTTGACATGAAATGCGTAACATGTAAAAGGAAGGAAAAATTCTCTGAATGTTTTTTTTATCAGAATGAATATAAAATTGAATGAAATTTATTATAAAAAATATATCAAAACGTTTGGTTTTATTATTACAAAAGAAGTCATTAGACCAGTTCAAAAGGATGACAAAAAGTGATAGGTATTTAATAACCTGCGTATCGAAAATTATGTCAAAAAAAAAAAGGAATATCAGTCACCTTCAAAGGGTTTTATTTCTACCTCTAGTTTGGGATATGCGGGTAGCTGCAGTATTAACGTAAGGTGTTGATGTATTGGATAACTCGCGATTTACTTTCACTGTCAGTCGTTTTGTTGTTGGCCAAATGAGTGATGGCCGGACCGGTATGAAATCGTACGGTGAAACTTTTTTTGATATCGGTGAAAATGATTCAAGTTGCGAAGCGTGTAAAAAGCTTATTTTGAAACGGCGAATAAATCGTCGAGTAATAATTGAAAATTTATATCCGTTTCGTACGAGTTGGCTAAATTACGTAGACCTACGTTATTTTGAGATATCGCCAAAACGATGTCATGTTTTCATTTCCTGGAGTAAAAGATAAGAATTCCGCGCTATCTGGCTCGCTCTGCTGTTCTCTGACATCTCGTCGAATTACTTCAAGGGTGGTATTGTTGAAATGCGTTCGCATATACGTGTAGTGTAGGTATATAGTATCTTACATATTACATACGTAGATCAATCAAAACTGCCTAAACATGGTATATCTATTTTTGAAAGTTTTGTTATGGCATGGGCACTTGCTACGACAACTTCTCCACTTGAAACAAAAACCTAAACGAAAAACACATTAATAATATTTCGTGCCAGCGATACTGCTTACCGCTGTGTGGAAAAACTTTCATCTTTTCTTCGCTTTTTATCAGTTTTTCTAGTTAGTTGAACGTTTCTGTTGCGTCGTCGGTGATTTTTCTATGTATTTTTGCGTGGTATTTTCGGTTTTGATTTCGATTTTGTGTGACTGCGCATAGTTAGGTTGGGTATCGTCTCGAAACGTATAGTTTCAAGATCCCAAAACAGCCTGCATATTTGAAAACCCCCCATACACCAGATTCGATACCCATTGGTGTATTTTACAAAATTTCAAAATCTGAACACCCGTTTTTGGGGCCCAATTTGGGCTCCAAAAACAAAACTTTCATTAAACTAGAATAGCAGATTTTAGACCTACAAGTTGACGCCGATATCTAAAATTTGGCATATTTTGGATTTTGAACCTCCCTTCGAAAGCCTGAATTGGGTCCAATACTCAAATGGTTGCCAGAATCGAATTCCGCGACCGCAAAACCCCTGTAATAAGCCCATTTAGTTTGTGGCTCGCTGGATTTTATGCCTGACTCGCCTAGGCGTAAATTATTCATTTCAACAGGTATTTCTAAGTGTCACTTTTTTTTCTTTTCACCTTAGCTCCGTCCCATGGCAATCTAGGAAAAAATTTAAAAAACAAAAATTTTCGTCATTTAACCCTCCAAAATGTTCGTCTGAACCGATTTTTCGAATTTCTTAGCATAACGAACTTACCCCTTGAGAAAGTTACAACTTTTTGGAGAGTGGTCCAGGCAGTCCCAGGCTCCTAATTTGAGAAAAAAGTACAGTTTTAGATTTTTCTCATCTTACACAACACTGAGAAGTACTAAGCGAGAAAAATATTCCTAAATGTAAATTAAACAGATTTTTGCCCTAGCTCCTCCCCACGACCTCCTGGACGAAAAACTCAAATAATTATAAATGTTTTGTCGTTTGATAACTTACAACTTGTTTCAGCATTTTTTACGTAAGCGCGTTATTTGGGAAGCAATTGTCAAAAATTCAAAATTTGCAACCTTGCACCTTCAAGTTTCCCGTACCTTTGTCAGTTATTAATTAGGTATGTACATTTAGTGGAGGTCCTAGATGTGCCTTTTGGGGCTCTCGACTTTTCAGCTCCATTTTACCTCTTCGCAGCCCCAAATATGTGGTTTTCTGGTTGTTTTAGCCTCATTGGACCCTTCCTACTCGCAGTGCTGACTAGGAAAAAACATTGCTTGCGACGCTTTTTTTTTTTTTTTTGTAAGTGCCATAGTTTTTAGTTTACACGCCTTAAAATGTGAAATGTCAGTGTACCTGTCCATTAAAATGGCCGCCATTTTGTGAGTTTGACCGACCTTGATTTTGGGACATGGCTTAGGATGTTCCTTCCAGGAAAAAAATATCTCGAATAATTGATGGCGGGGGGGGGGGGGGGTAGTGCAGCTTATCCCAAAAATATATCGGACGGACATGCTTTCTATACACACAAGCCACACACATTTTACATCATTTATGTTCAGAATACTTAACAAATCAATAATAGTACGTTCTTATGTATTTATTTGGTTAATTTTGGGTTGGGAAATCGACATACTGGGTAGTAATTTAATTCACTTCGATTTTCCGTTCTTATTGTGTAATTTTCAAATTGTTAATCAATTTACCATACCATATACCCTACTTATTACATCGTTTACTAAACCATTGAAAATATTTAGATTATTGGTTGTTATGGTATAATGAATATTTCTACTTGATTTCAATTTCAACGTGTTATGTATGATAACCTATCGTTTTCATTAGTAGGTAATATTTGTATGTGTTTCATTTAATCAATATTACTTTTCCATTATGGATATTGTGCTGTCAAAGTTTTTATTCCGAGTAGTAATTATAATTACCTATTTTTAGCTTCGTATTCCTTTATTTTTTGCATATTTTCTTCATTCAACGAATACAGGTGACCAATTCAAGCATTTTTTTGCAAAACAACCAGTATAGAAAAACAAGTAACGTTTCTATATTCGATTAATAGCCATCATAGCCGAATGTAATCCACACTTCCATAGCCCTCTAACTGGTGCTAATTTACAGAAGTGTCCGTAGTCAGTATTAAGAATCTGGTCTAAAGTTGTAAGTCTTATCACCTAACTTTATCACAAAAATTTTTCTGTTAGTGCGCATTCTCTTGATTCGTATAATCAAAAGTGTCGTAGTCTCCAACAATTGACTTATGCTCCTATCTAGGCTTTAAGGGATTTTTTTAAGATGATTTCATTCATATAAGGTGTCCCATTTCAGTTGGGATCTCCTTCAAATGGTAACTATGTTAAACATACTTGGGTCTGTGTATGTATGCTTGCCTCATTTTCGAATTGAAGGGACAAAGGTATGCTTATTCAAATTTTTATTTTCAATCATGTTGTCAACTTTGTGTAAGAAGTTGAACTCACGATGGGGTGGGAGGGGGGATATGGCTGTTTTTTTATACGTACCTATTGACACATCGAGTAAACCTCTGGAATGGGAGCTCAAATTCCCAAAAGCCGAAGCGGTTGGGGCTAGTTTATTGCGCAATCTGTTGTACAATACTCAATATTACAACTTAAACCTATACCCTTGCACCATAGTTCGTTGCTTGCGATGCTGTGGTGTACTGAGGGCAACAGCTTATGTGTCGATCTTCCATAGCGGTGCGAGTCCCAAAGGTGTTGCCACATACCCCTCAGCGCTTCTTGGAACTGTTTCCGAATGGCAGCTCCTTTGCCAATGACTGGGAACTGCATTTGTGGAAAGCCCAGATGGTCAGGAACTGGGTAGCGTCTTTTCTTCAACCATCATAAGCAGGTCAATCGGTGGGATTCCCCCGATTAAGCCAACTGCTTCGACACCGACTGAGCTGTACAGCCTAGTGGTGGTGTTGGCGATCCTTCTGCGCAGGTGCTGCAGCTTGGTCTGGATAGCGTTGCTAATGGCAACCTGTTGATAGAACAAGCTGGAACAGTATTGTAGGGTGGCGATGATGGTACCATAGTACATGATTCTTCGGGACCACGTTAAATAGCTGTACAGGTTCCTGCAGATGGTCTTGAGTAGTGGAACGTACCGCTCCAATTTCTTGATAGCGTGGCTGAGGTGATCTTCCCTATCCAGGGTGTCGTTGATGACAACCTCTAGGTAGTTTATGCTGCAGCTGATTCGGATTTCTTCTTCAACAACAAGTAGATTGGCGGGAGGGTGCTGGTCTTCTTCATTGCGGAGGTCAATCATCAGACATTGGGTTTTAGCGACGCTAAGCTCCAGTCCGCGGGAATCCAGAAATTCCTTCACAGTTCTGGTGGCAGACCTCACATGTTGCAGCATTTGCGGAGCCGTTTCTGCATAAACGATGAGAGCGGTGTCAGCAAAGCGCTGAATTCGAGTCTGGCCCAAGTTGTGGAGTGTACAAGTGGGTACCTTACCTAGCTACTGTAATGACGGAAGCTAAACATTAAAATTATGATACCAACTCTCTTCACATGTTGGGAAACACGCATAAAAAAATAACCCTTGTTTTAATCAGAGGCGGCTCGTCAATTTTTCAAAGTGTAATCGCTAACTTCAGAGTAAAATACCTATGAAATATGTATTACTTCCTCTCTCGGCCTTCCGTTTTTTTTTAAAATTTGATTCAATTCCTAAAAATATTTTGAGAAAATGAACAAAATTAAATCGGAAAACGAACAAAATTGAATCGAAATATGATTAAATTGATCTCTGCCTTGTGTAAGAAAAAAATGATTATAACTACATCCGAAGAGAGTTGGTATAAAAATTTTAATGTTTAGTTTCCGTCATTATATTACCTTTTACATTGATAATTCGTATCAGTTGACCTATACCTTGCGCTTCTTAGTATCACACTGTCATAACAGACGCTGCCTTAGTAAGCTATAATATAAAGACAGGGTTGGAGAGATAGAAGAGTGAGAAAAGGAACAAATAAAATTCAACGACCTTATAAATTATCGATTTGTATGTATACTCGGCGGTGTTGTGTGTACACAGCAGAAAGTTTGTTATGTGTGGGTATATTTTTGTCATTGGATGACCTGGTTTTTTGTTTTGCCTTCGATTTTCAGTTGGCCGCATTTATACACTTAATACGGTTTTATTCGTGTTGGTGTTTTTTTTATTATTTTTTTTTTTGAAAGCGGTATCGCCGCTAAGTTGCGAGTATTTTCGCGTTAATTTTTTTTTAATTTTTTTTTTTTTTTCATTTAATGTAGAATTTTGTACGTTTTTTCAATGACGTAAATTCTTATTATAAAATATAAAGGAAATTAAATGAATAACTAGATTGGCTGTTTAAAAATATGATGATTACGATGAGTGAATTTACTAGAATAAAAAAAAATAATATCATATGTATAAAGCTACAAGCAAAGAAGTCAGCGAAAAGTCGGAAAAAACTCCTGTGTCTCTTCTATGGCACTTAGAGCCAAATTTTTTTTTGATGGATTCCTTAGAAAATTTCCTTTTTAGGAATGAAAAATAAAAATGAAGTCTAGAAGTCTTGAATCAGCAGATCCCTCTCTTCTTATATAATCCTAAAAGGAAATATTTCAAGGACTAAGTGAAGAAAAAAATTATCTGGCGATCGCTTTATACATACACAGCTACCCTACACATCCCTGAACCAGTTCCCTTAGGCGCTGGGTGAATGCAGTGGTAGTGCTTCCCAGCAATGGACCATGCAGGGGGACCTAAAACACACACGAACGAGAGCACAAAAAAGAAAATAAAGGGGAAAAAACAATTCTTACATGTTTTAGAGAGTTATGCACCAAAAACAAAAAATTTTAAATTATTGAAACCCCCCCCCCCCCCCAATGGCAACTCTACAGTGTGATATGGCAAAGTTGTAAATGGCCCACTGAATGGTGTAAAGTCAATGCCAACTCCCTTGCATCAGAAAGGAGATACAAGATTATGCTCTATTTATCAAACAATCGCTCTAATTCCAACAGCAGCGAATTCATGTTACGAATCCTAAAGAACTGCATCAAGGCGTATCTATACAGGCAAATTCCATCTGAACAAGCCAGGCTCATGCCAGGAAGAAGCACGAGGGAACAGATAATGTAAGTCTGGCAATTTATCGAAAAGTTCAGGGAGTTCAACATACTTGTATTGATGTGTTTCATATATTCCACCAAAGCTTTTGACTGCTTGAATTGGAAGAAGCTCTTCAAAGTTTTAGGAGAAATTTCCAATTCCTGCTCATGCAGTAGATTCGGTGGAATCCTTATATGAGCTCAATTCTATGCTGGTGAGAGTTGATGTTGAAGAATCTGAGGCTTTTCAAGCGGAACAGGGAATGCGTTGAGAACCCTTACCATTCCTGCAGTTATTCAACATCTATGATGAGCACATATTTTGCGAGGCTCTAGAACATTGGACTGGGGGTATTTCCATTGGAGGAAGAAGAATCTCTAATCTACGATATGCAGATGATACCACCTTGATTGCTTTGCAAGAAGAGAAGATGATTGAGTTCATCAACCTGGTGAAGATAATTAGTACTTTAGACTTCGTATTAATACATCAAAAACGATGGTAGTGGATTGGTCCAAGTGTCTTCCAGTTTCTACATCTTTGAGAAAATCAGAAAAGGTCAACGCTTTCGTATATTTAGGATCTATAATCGAAGTAGATGGAAGTTCATCGGCAGAAATACGGCGCTAAATTGCTCCAAGCGAATCAGCCATGACCAGACTGTGTAATGGTAATAATAACAAGATCTCCAGAAAGATAAGAAATAGACCTGCGTAGTCACTTGTTTTCTCTGTTTTCCTAGCTGAAGGCAGATGATATAAGAAGAATCGACGTCTTCGAGATAATGGGTCTGACGAAGGATGCTGAGGATACCCTAGACAGTACAATGAACCAACGTTTCAGTCATCAATGAAATACAGGAGCCAGCTAGTCTGAATGTTTTATGCGAGAAATGCATTTTAAGGTATTTTGGACACATGACCAGGAGAGAAGTCAGAAATTTCGAAGAAGATATTCTCTTTGATGAGACCCTTGGTAAAAAAAAGGGGGAGGAAGATCTCCAATCAGGTGGTCGGATATCATTAAAGCGGGAATGGGTTCTGTGGTAAATAGCTGCTTCACACGCCAGGGATCGCGGGCTCGTGATAGGTGGCGCACTCTTCTAGGTGCAATACTGTCGTAAGCAACTGAGACCTATTGATGAGGAATATCGTTCACTTATTTTTTATTTCTGAATTACATTTTTTCGAAAAATCTGTATCGCATGGTGTGAAAATTCTACGGTCGATTCATCATTCTTAATCGGTCATGTTCATTGGAAAATAACAGTATTTTAGAAAGAATATTTGTGGTCAGCCTAAAATTTCAACACTTTTTGATACCTCATTTTGCAAAAGGGTCAAGAGGCTCCTCAAAAATCACTCAAGAAGGGTAGATGGAAGATCTGGGCTTTCGAGGATTTTGGATAGGTTTAATAACACACCCTTACGAGTACGATGAGCTAGAAAAATCTTCTCTTACCGATTTTATTGCTGTTCCCCCCCTCCCCGCCGCATACACTGTAGATCGACATACTTTAACAGCCTAGTAGTGGTTTTGATTTTTTTTTTTTTTCGTGAATAATATGAAATCAAAAAGCTCCTATATTTCTTGGCTTTCTGCAGTGATAAATTCTTGGCACAGTTAACTTTGAGAAACAAGCATCTTTCGAAATTTATTTCCATGTATTCGGACTATTGCAATGTACCAACTAACACCGCTCTCATTGTACGCTGTGCTCTGTTCTGGCGTTAATTTCATCTTGTTTTATTGGCTCTGGTATTCTTAGTTGGTAAGACGATTTTGGCCAACACGCTATCGAACAACAATGGTCGAATTTTTTTAGAACTCGGAGAAAGTTCGAAAGTGCGCGGCGCCAACGTGTATATGTATGTATTTAAATTCGTACTTTAGTGTATAGTACGCCAGAATTGTTAAGTAGTACTCGAGGGATTGGTAGTAGGACGGCGTGCGCTAATCGCAGCAGTCAAGAGAAAGGCTTCTATCCCTCCTTTCTTTCTGTCTCTCTCATTCGCTCGCACTACAACCAGCATGTACTACTGGCGTTGTGGAGTAAATTTAATTAAAATCTACACCCCCGGTAGTGATGAGGAATATTTAGTACATAGGGTACTGGGTTTTAACGATGGCGGCGTCGTCGTCGGAGGTAAGAGTTTCCGCTGTAAAGCTGAAGTATACGACGGACTAGTGGAAGCTAGCCAAGAGGGAGATTCGAGGTCGACGCGGAGCAGTTGAAAAATAAAAAAGGAAAAAGTGTAACGAACGTGTAGTTTTTAAGGGTACGTTCGTTCTCGTCGAAGATACGAATACGAATTCGACGACAACTACAATGACTATAACTATGATGATGACGATGCGGAAACCAGAGCAGGGTATATGGTTGTTGGGTCGCGTATCGTGTTGAAAGTTGCGACCCCCTCTCCTCACCCGTTCTCTTGACCTTCATTCGGCTACGTGCCTGGTATCTTTACCATTTCCTGCAGCAGCAGGATTTACTCGTAGTAGTACGTATTACGTACGTAAAAACTAAGAAGTTCTCCTCTTCTTCCTTCCTTTTTTTTTTTTTTGTCGAAAATAAACCATCGAGTTGAATCTCTCGACTTGGGAGTGGATGGTGGAAGTAAAACGATACTATAATCTTATTAATTACGAGGATTTGTTTTTCTTTTTTTTTTTTTCTATGTTCGTACTTAGATAACACGATGTAATTTAAACGGAAGCGAGACTAACTGTCAAATAGTCGATGCGGTTAGATCGTGGTGGAAATGTACCTTACAATGTGGTAATGGTTTGCCCAAATGTTGGTCGTTATCGATGAACAATTGTGAGACTCTTCGCTGTCACAGCTGAGTAAGTCTTTATTTACGAGTATTATGCTTTTGTCGAGAAGATTAGGATGTATTGAACAGATTTACTGTTGATTGAGCCTGGCTGATGAATGTGATCTTAGCCAAGTTCTTAGATTTCGATGAGATAATTTTTTGAAAAATTTTGTAAAGATAAATACAAGCTGCAGTATTCTCCAGTGTATGAAGTGTACGAAAGTACGGGGATAAATGAAATTTTCAACACGATATCTCAATGTGTCAAAAAGCACGAAAATTTATTTCTAGAGAAATTGGGCAAAAAAATACTTGAATTTCACTCTTGTTAAACTGCAGAGACAAAGATGAAGAGTGAATAGAAGAGACGATAAAAGTTACATCCTGACTCAGTATAATGCCCGATTAGATAACTCATTTTAGCATATTTTTCTGCAAAACCTAAAAAAAATTAATTGAAAGCTGAATTTCATATTTTCTCCGAACCGGTGATGAAGTTACAGTAGCTGAAAAATTACCTCAAAATGTGGTAAAAATTTTAGCTTTCCTATTAATTTTTCAAACATGCAAAATTGACTCAAAGTTTGTTAATTTTCTGAAAATTTTGCAATTTCGAAAAGGATTTATACCCAATTGGCAAATTTTTACTATTTTCCCACTTTTTAGGTGTTTTTTTAAAACGTCAATTTTTGCATTTTTTTTTTTTTTCAAATTCAGCAGATTCATTTCTCAAAAAAACTTATCTAAGTGAATATAATTCATCTATTTTAGACCTTCAATAGCAATTTTTCGTTCTCTTCTTTTTTTTGAACAGTTTTGTACTGCATTTTTGTATGTTTGGATACTTATTGAGAACCCCTATTAAGGGTGCAAACGATGAAAACCAACCTTAAATGAACAAAGGTAAGTATACTTGACCCATTCCACTTTGAATTTATGGGAAAAGAAATTCTTGAAACTCCCATTTTAAATTGTCGCACATAAAATGCACGGTGTGAAGTAAAAATCTTGTAATTATGCCAATTTCATTATAAGTAACCCAAAATGTTACCTTGAACGAGAAAATGTCTCATCCAAATTATCAACCCTTCACACCTACCTCCACTCCCGATATTTTGGTTCACTATATCTTTAAATAAGATTGACAGAAATCGTTGAAATTTTCATACATTAAGAGTAATAATTTTCAACGAAATCAGTTTATAATTTCTATGTATTTTCAATCTTCGAAAACTTCTGACTTCGCAAAATTGATTAATGTTGAAAACTTTTCAGTACAATTGCTTACTACCCTTCATAGAAAAAACACTTTTGTGTTCCTGATGTTCAACGCCTCCCCTCATCCCAATTTTCTTTCATTGAACTATACAAAAATTGCATGAGATAAAATTTTAAGGAACCAGCATATTTACTATTCTCGATTTGTATGGTGTTATGGTGAGTGAAGGAAGGAGGGGGGTGGTCACCTGGTACGAATTTTTGTCATTAACTAATTTTGTAGAGATAAAAAATTATCGTCCTGTAATGAGTTATATTTGGAAGAAAGGAAGAAAGAGGGAAAGAAGAGGATCTGCATTGTGATCGAAAATCTGCTCATGATCTTACGACAAGTTGCATTTTGGTAGTTTGGTTTCTTTTTTTTTCTCCAAAGGATCTCAAAAAAAATGGTGAAAAAAATCATGTAAAACATGATAGACCCCAGCTCTACTGAAGATGAAAGCGACGAAGAAATCGCACAAAGAAGAAAACCAGGAAAGAAACACACTACTCTTAAATCCCAGCAATCTGAAGCTAAAGATTTATCCCTTCCACCGGCCGATGCTCCGGCTGTTACCCATCATCATCCGCCGGCCAGAGTACAAGAAACTGAAACCAAACCATCTAGGTCGAGGTAAGTGGTCAAATTACGATGACAGAGTGATAACATTATGATATCATGTGTGCAAACGTACATTAATGGTTCACTCTTGAAAACGTTATTCCTTCTCTCTATGATCTCGTAGTAATCGTATTTTTTTTACGAATCTACCGTTCGATATGAACAAATACCCTAGTGACGGGGTGTGGGGGGTTAAACTAGTTTAATATGGATAATACGATCGAGTACAAGCTTCTTCGTCAGCTTATTTAAGAATTTTGCTCGTTCACTACCTTTGGACAGGATTAGACTTGCATCTTTTGTTGTTTCTAATAGCTGTTGAATGGCATCATCTGGATTAACAAAACCTTCATGACATTGTATATCATGATAATTTCTTGTTAATCATTTCATTTCACACCTCTTTTTTGAAGACATTTCTTCAATGTGGAAAGGTGGTCTAATGCGAATGTACAGATACTATTGATATCTCCTTTAAAATAAAATTATTGCAATCATCCTTAAAAGCTTGAAAATCTACTATATGAAATTTTTTCATCCAAATTTGAGCAAGGGGGCAAGGGGGTTTCTCAAACAGAGTAACATGTTTCTATACTTTTACAAAGGTGTTTATTTATGTAATCATAGCCTACATTGCATTGGCCACAGTACATATTATATGTAAATGCTGCAGCCAATGAGGTGACCACATTAAAATAGTTGTTCCCATAAATCAAGTCGATATATCTGCCAGTATCGTGTTTTGACTTGTATCATCGTAGACAGTAATTGAATAATTAGTTTAAAAATCTTGAAATTGATTTATTTTATCAATTCCACATCCTTTGTCATTTATCTCAACGGATGCTTCCTCAAACAATTTTTCGGCTTTTGCTTTTAAGTAATCGCGATCTTTCTTCTCATTGCTTTGTAATGCTGTGGGTTTGATTCACGGTCAATATAGCCCATGGATAGTACCAAAGCTCTCGGAAGACATAGGCTATCATTGGGATTTTGTACCACAAGGATACTTTTTAATTTTTTTTTTTTTTTTGACAAAATTCGTCAAATGATAAAAGTAGAAATTGGTACTTTTACCCCTACCTTGTGGCATTTCAACTAAAGTTGAATTAATTTTCAACGGTTCTGTGGACATGAAGGTGTGATTGCTCTGTAATACCTTCTCTATTTCATTGAGAATCACCAATGGGGTTAACTCATTTGGCCATCTAAAACTTAGGTACACAGGTCTGTTAGTATCATCACCTGTTATAGACATGCCAACCTGGTCTGTTGTTTATGTATTAGATGACACAAACTCTTCAAGAATTTGACTAAATACTAATTTCAGATAGTCTTCAGGGTTGTCTTTGATATTCATATTTTCTCCTAAACGAATTGTTAAACTGGTAGAATTGGCATTATATTTTTGATGACCAATCAACTCAAAAAAGTTTTTCTGAAAAAAAATAAACCAATAAACTTTTTTTTACTAAAAGTTTATCTTGTGGTTTTCACACCACAAAGATAGAAACGATCTTTTTTTTTAAAAAAAAGTTGAAAAATCAAATATAAACGTAGTCAAATATTTTTTTGGTAATGTTTTTTTAATTGGTTAATCTGCACTAATCTCATAAAAAATGATTTGTACAACACTGAATTATGATCAACATAACTATGAAAATAATGTTACCGGTTTTTTTTTTTTTTTTGAGGTGATACCACTGGTTTAGGGAACTGGTTCACATGTTTCATCTGGTTCCCAATCCATCAACAATTGCTGAATTTCTTCGATTTAAAACAATTTATTATAAAAGCTACACCCCGCACGAACAAAAAAATTTATATGTAGCAATAACACACTCAAAAATGACTTGAAAATATCGCTTCGAAAATTGAAGGAAATTGTAGACGAAAAAAAAACACTGCACGAAAGAAATTACAAAATTATAATTGAAACCGTAAACGAAAAGCACTTTGTACATGGTGAGATCGAAAAATTGCAATTGATTGAAAACTGAAATTTGGTATTTCTTATATAAAGGATAGTTCAGACCATTTTCTTTTACCTGTACCCTGAAGGATGTATCCTATAATTAGCATTTTCTAGTTGCGATCCTTCTAGAAGCTATCATTAACAGTTAGCTAGTTAGGGCTAGTTAGGTCAACGGTAGATTTGTCATCATTTTCTATGCTATTAACTGACCACACACGAAGTGCTTACTAATTTCGCTTGGTTTGTGTCTTCTGGAAGCTGTCAATAATAGTAAACGAATTTACTATTAGGATAATTGTTTCTTCTACACTCTTTTTTTTTATTTTAAGAGGCTAGATTGTCAATTCTTTGTACAGTGACTAACATTAATTTCCGGACACCTCGTCAAAAAAAGCAAAATCTTCTAACTAAGGGAAAATAATTTAATTTCTTCTAATTAATGGCACATGTGAATGGTAACTACATACAGAGATCATATACCTATGAAAAAAATCAAAAAAATGAACACCGCGGTCATATTGGCAGTAACACAAATTTCCGGACACTTCGGTAAATTTTACAAAATGAGGGCTTAAAGGTAAAAAAAAATGAACTTTAATATTTAGTATGCATGCCTTTAGCATCGATAACAGCCTGAAGCCTTCACGGCATCGAATCGGCGAGATTTTGTAAATATTCAGATGGTATTTTCTCCCATTCCGTTTGCAGTGCAGATTTCAACGTTACCTTACTAGTGACTGCATTTTCTTGAATTCGGACCTCTAAATACCCCCACAAATTTTCGATTATATTTAAATCTGGTGACTGAAGTGGCGTTTCAATCACATGAGGGCAATTGTACAGCAACCAGGTACGAGTAACGAGCGCCTTATGTTTGGGGTCATTATCTTGTCAGAAATGAAAGTTATCTCGAATGCCAACTTTCTCAACGCTAGGGCGCAAATTGGTCATAATATTATCGATAAATTCTAAATTTCCGACTCCTCCTGCTGCACAACTGCCCCAAACTAAGACATTACCTCCCCCGTGTTTCACTGTTACATCTACATTTTTTTGTTGCAATTTGGTATTTGGTTTTCTCCATACAAATCGTTTGCCATGTGGGTTTTTGAAGAAATTTGAGTTCTTCGAACCCTCCTATCCAATTCTTCCCACAGCATCCATTTTCGTATCGATGAATTCCAGTTCTCCCAACGCCTGAAGCTAAAATACAACCCCATACCATCACATTACCACCTCCATGCTTAACAGTTGATTTTAAGTTACCTGGTTTCATTTCTTCATTCGGCTTTCTCCCGACCATTACTTTGCCATCACTACCAAAAATATTAAATGTCGATTCGTCACAAAATATTACGTTACTCCAGAAGCTCTCATCTTTCCAAACATGTTCGCGGGCAAAATTTAATCTAATTTTACGATTACGTTCATTAATAAAGGGTTTTTTCGCGCAATTCGACCATTATAACCTTGTTTTTTTATGACACGTCTAATAGTTTCGGCACTGCATTTTTTTGAGTTTCTTCACAATATTCAGATTTTAACTTTGGAGCACTAATTTTTGGATTTTTTTTTTATTTTGAGCATAATGCGGCGAATTTCGTGATCAGTTACTATTTTTGGGCGGCCAGATCGTTTAGCATTTTCCAAAAATCCTTGATTGTTGAACCTCTGGATGATCGATGCCACAGTGGATCGTTTAACATTGAACATTTTAGAAATTTCAGAGTATGATTTTCCTTTTTCATGGTGAAAATTAATCAATTGTCTCAAGTTAAACGAAATTTCATTTCTCATGTTAATAACACTTCAATAAAAACTATTAAAAAACTGTAAAAAACGTGAAAAATTTGTAACTATTATCTCGATGTCAACTAAGGAACTGAAGAATTATTTATCAACCTGTCCCTTTAAAGGCAACGCATGAGTCATACCTATGGGATGAGTAATCTTTTCACACGTTGACGAGTTGGTGTACGTAGACTTTTGTGGTGTGATTTTCAATTAATCTGTCATTCAATTGTTCACAAAACATTTTCATTCTATTATTCTAGTTTAAGATTCTCTTCTGTCATTGAAGTCTGTGGATGTCCACTTCTTGACCTATGTACCACAGAGCCGGTATCTTCGAACCTTTTCATCATTCTCCATAGAGTGGTATGACTTGGTATAGGAGCATCCGGGTGTTGGGAACAAAATTCTTCGATCACAAACTGATAATATCGAGTGATCGATTTCAACAAATCTACACGTTCTTTTAGCAAATATTTTCGACGTTCGGAACTCAATTGTAAAAAGTAGCCCTAATTTTTGAAGTAATCGCAACCATAATGTTCATGTGATGTGATCAGACACTGATAACACCAAATCCCACCACAGACTTCAAAATGACAGAACAGAAACGCGACAGAACGACAACATTCACGGTAGAGCGCGTGGTAGTTGCAAACTCGTTTTTATTGCGTGACTTTTGGCTACCCCTGTATGTTAGCTAGAACAATTTTCTGCCAGGGACAGTGGTTTGGGATTCGAGATACATGGAATTCGGCGATCGCTTAGCAATGTTGGAAAATAGGTTCGTACCTTTAGAGACCACGAAGTTCGATACAACGTAACCGAAGTTAAGAGCTGCAGTCGAAGCAGTAAAATCCCAAGTCGTATCGTGAAAAACCACCTAAAAATGTATTCGTCTGGTGGTATACTAAGGTCGTAAACATCGTGTACTATAAGGTTACAGTAATATCGTAGCCCTTGTTATATACCATGTATGCGTATGGAAAAACACGTCGACAAATGTACCTAACCTACGATTCAGCCGTATAAAAAATATTGCACAAGTTGCCATAATGGGTTTATTTTTACAACGCAATGTAGTATTTGGCCAATGGTATGTACCATATCGACGTTGCGTTGGAGGCCTGGCTGGACATTCGCTATCCCTTACGAGTATATGTGCCATATACGTGCCGCATGGTATATGCGAATAACGTACGTATTTAGTACATTTATATCGAAAACCAACGTACATAAGCGATTTATCGGCCTTGCCTGTCGTCTGTCCGCTCTGCGTTCTCCTTCCATCTGTGTGTTATTTTTCGCTGATACACCGTTATACACTCTGGTCGTTGTCGCGAAATGCCATAAATCTCTTATTCGTACGGTGTGTCCATTTTATAGTAAATGTAATATATATATGTGTGTGTGTGCGTGTATAGGTACATGACGGTGGCGACTACTACGAAATCGACATCGTCATAGTGTCCAAAAAAAGCTTTTTCTATCGCCACCGTTATCGTCTGTCGTACCTCCGAATACGGACCAACCCTTTTTTAACGACCTTTACAGCCGTCAAACATCCTATACATGAATTATCGTATGTTGCGTCCGTCGCCCACCTTTTCTTCGATGGTACACCAGTCACCAGCGTAGGTACGTAGCTGTGTGTACCTTCCTTGGTACGATATAATATGATGATGAAGATGAGTGGACGTGTAGCCGGCCACTCTACTTTACCTCATCATCTCATCGGTGTAGTGTGCCCGTCAAAAGCTACGGTTATCTCGAATTAGCCGATAGTCGTCGCCATCGATATCGTTGTTATTTATATGGTGTTGTACG
The DNA here is from genome assembly GCA_900060175.1 of Ferrisia virgata. NCBI lineage: Eukaryota > Metazoa > Arthropoda > Insecta > Hemiptera > Pseudococcidae > Ferrisia > Ferrisia virgata. Next base: position 14,629 of record FIZR01025046.1, on the reverse strand, counting down.
CGACGAGGCGTATATGTGTGGTGGTATTATATCTACCTAGTGTCTACCTACCTACTTGCCTACGCTTTCTCTGTAATCCTTTTTCCTGTATTATTGCTTTTAGTATATGCCCGCGAGCGTTTTGCAATTTCGACTGAGATTTTAATACGTATTTTTTTCAACGTTTGTCGTGTGTGCTGGTATTAAAATTATACATCGCATGAATCTGTGGCAATTTTTTAGCTTGATTTTACTCGCAAATGCTTGGATTTTTTCTGGCCTTTATCATTTCCGTCCAACCTTGGGATTTTGTGGGTGAAACAGGTACGAGGGTTGTCCCATAATTCAGGTACAAAAAATTCTAAAAAATTGAATCTTCATCATCATAAATATGTGACTGTGCATGTTAAAACCTGCTGAGTATGGAATTCTTCACTTTTGAGTTAATGATGGATTATCATGTAAAAAATGCTGAAATTTCTTAAATTGTTAATCGCCGATCAGAACGAATCATTTCACATACCCTGAAAATGTGATCCAGATCTCTTGAAGTGCGTTTTTTCGACCACATATCGTGGCTCATTTTTGATGCTTTCGCGGCCCTTTTTAAATTGGTTGTACCATAAATGTACTGTAGAACGTTTAATACGGTCGCCATAAACATTTTTCATTAGATTAAAACACTCGGTAAATGTTTTGTTCGTTTTAACACAGAACTTTACAGTCGCTCACAAAAGTCATTGTACACCAGGGAAATTGGTAATAGTCTAAGATCCGAACTTAAATCGACCTTCACCGAGCTGATAATAGAATGAGACTCATTTTATACTGAAGTAAGGACATTAGATAATACGTTAAAAATGGGTTGTCTAAAAAAATCCTGGACAGGATAATTTTAATTAATTTTTGAAAAATGGATATCCATTAAATTTTGTAACATCAAGATGATAAGTAAATTCTATCCTGGCTGAAAGAAAAAAACATATAGAATGTGCAGACTGTGGGTTGTCTATTATTTACCTGGACGTACTTACTGGGTTGCCAGGTATAAACAGGTGATTCGACGGCAACTACTTTCACTCACTATGATAATAGAATAAATTTTATATCAATAGAAGCGCTGTTTTATGGGGTTTTCGAATTTTAAAGATTTTATTTTTGACGAGAGTGAGAATGAGTGACAGAGAGATCAGAGTCATACCATGCATTAGTAAAGGACCGAACATCGCAGTCCCGTCCGATGAGACCCTGAGAATAAGACACTGCGCATGCTCGGCACGTAAACTATGGAGGGTAGAAGTCTCTGCTATCCCTCCACGTAGTAAATGGTACGCAATATTTCAAAGAAAGTAATCAATGAAATCAATAGAAATGAAATGTTACATCAAAGAAACAAACCACCCTATATATGTGTAGATCAGACTTTTTAGTGGAATAATACATCCATAATAGAAAAGTTGTGGTAACTCAAAGTGAAATAGGATAGACAATAAAGATATCAATAATTTACTCTGAAATTTTTTGTTTCATGTCTTAAAAGTATGAAAATGAAATAGACAGTTGAAAATTCAAATAAAAAAATAACAGAAAAAAGATAAACTAGAAATCTTGTATTTTATTCAAGAAATTTATTACAGAACAGAATGTTAATACAAAAATAATATGGTTGAAAAATAAATTACAAAAAGATAATTTTTAATCAATATCTGAATCATCAGAATTAAAATTATGGCTCTCGAATTCATCTGATTCTTTTTCATTTTCTTCCATTTCTATTATGTCCTGAATTTTTAAAGGAGTTTGATCTCCAATAAAACCTGTTGGTTTTAAAAAACCATCTAATCGCCAACCGTACTTTTCAGGATCTAACTTCACACATGTTGAATCAGTAGCATTAAGCCACATAGAATTTACATATATTGTTCTTAAAATTTTTTGTAGCAGGGAAATCCAACATGGCGGTATAGAGTTAGAATCAAAACTTTTAATCTTATTTAAAAATTGTTCGTTGTCCTCTTTAGCGCCATAATTCTTCATAAAAATACGAATTCTCGCATCATTAACTGACTGACAGTGTTTCACACCATACATTTGTGCGGTAAACTCTTGAACAGAATTCATTTTTTCATTGTCGAAAATATCAGCTTCATCAGTTAATGACGCAAAAATAGTTTGATACGCCTCATTTTTAGAAAATATTTTAAATGGCCTGATCTTCCCTTTATTATAAAATGCCGAAGTGTAATCACAACCTGTGAAAGCGTGATACGCAGGTAGACTTTTACATAACTTGGGTCCCAACTGTAATGCTAAATCAATGCAATTAATGCAATCGAGGTGGTTCGATTGCTTTTTAGTCGCTGAAGTAGCCAGAAAAATAGTAGACTTCGACAGTTTGTCCATATTTCCAAGTAAAATAATGAGAACATCAGTATCAGAAGCTTTTATTAGAATTCTGGAACCTGGTGTTGCTTTGTGAGCGTGAAAAACAATCCTCGTATCGGCCTCTTCATGATAGCAAGTGATATCAACTTCTTCAGATTTTTTAATACAGTTTTCCTGAGCTTGGTACGAGTAACAGAGATGATCAACAGTTAAAAATATTTTTTTCTTTTGGATTATGGGCAGTAAATTTTTATTTTCCCAATAATCTGCCAAAAAATGTACCAAAGCATCTTTGAATCGATAATTTTTAAGGCTTTGCACAAAATCTTTGGGCCTGATCTGTTGAGGTCCTGTAATTTTGTATGGAATATCAAATTCTTTCCGGCTTTGGCGTTCGGAGTCTTTAATCGACGATGACAAATATCGGTCGAATATTAAATGGATTTCTGTAGCATGTGATGCACAAATTTTTAAGAGTATTGACTCTGCAACTTTCTCAAATGTTTGAGGCATTGAGTTTCCAAGTAAGTACAAAAAATAAAATCCATCTATTATTTCAACGTCAATATTGGAGGGTTCCACCATTTCAGTTTGAGATTTTAAACTGTGCGCAAATGCTGATTTAGGAGTTTTGAACATATCACCAGTACACGAAAAAAGTGCAGGTGGCATTGGTGCCAGAGGAAAGGTCAAACAATGTTCGAGATTAATTTTCTTTTTTATACTTATAGCCAGGAGTCGGCCAAAAATGTCTCGTTCCATTTTTAGCAGAACTTTTTTATTTTTGTCTTTAGTCATGAGAACTTTAGTCGAGCATTGAGAAGCAAAATTTATGATTTTGTTGCGTTTTATTGGTTTTTCAAATCGATCGGGAGTTGAAGAACAATCAGAGATAAAATTGACTTTTTGTTGATTGCCGGCTGTTTTGACGTTCAAGAGAAAATCAGTAACTTCAGGCGAAGTTGCTTTACCAGTCGAAATGTTAAACAGCAATTTTTTATCGATGGTTTCTTCGAATAGATTCATGGCTTCTTTAATTGCCTTAATTATTTTCTCGAGGCTTTCTTTGTCTTTTTTAATTTTGCTTCTCTGCAATGAGTGTGAAGTATCATCTTTTTTTGTGAGTCTAATATTTTCTTTAATTGTTGTTAGTATTTTCGTCCTCATACTGTGACTGAGTGCCCATCTTTGACGCGCAGATATTGAGTCTACGGCCAGGTTATCAGTTAATTGATTACTAGCATCAGCGTTGATGGTCTGTTCAAGTGTCAAGTCGACAGGTGATCGAGCAAATTTAGCGGAGGTTCTTTTGATTCCAAAGGCACCTCGACGAAATTCTTCTACCAGAACCAAATTCTTATTATACAATTCTATCAAATTACTTAAATACAAAAGAGCCCATCGGGCATAATTGGGCTGGTTAAGCGAAAAAAACAAATCGGTCATGTTATAGATTGATTCCATATATAATTCCAAATTGCTGCTGCGGATGCTCTTTGAAAATCGAAAGAATAAATTAATGAGCTCGCAATATTGATAGTAAAATTGAGCAGTCTTGCCTTTTTCACCCATCAAAGTCTGGTGGCAGAATTCTTTGTACCCATTCAGGATATGACTTAACAAATCGGGTAATTCGATGACCTCGTTCATATCGCGGGAATTTTCATTTGTTGTATTCTGCATTTGTATTTGTAATAATTCAGTCAACATTTCTGGAGTCATATTTGTTGTGCTTAAATATTGGTCAAAGTGCAATACTTGCAACGCAGCAGCAATAAGTGGGTGTAAACGTTTACATGGGTTGAAGTGCTTACTGTCTAGGAAGCTGTTCGTCGAGCCGTTGGCCAAAACTTCTGCTTGAACCAATATTTCTACCAATCCACTACCATCTATATATTTTCCAATCCCTTTGAAAAAAGCCATCTCCGTGTGAAATGCTCCTAAATTTACAAACACTTTATCGAATTTCGGCTTTTCTTTTTCTTGAATTTTCATTGCCATTTTAGCTATAGCTAAATCATATGTGACAATGATTTGCTCCTGTTGGCATTTTTCAGCAATCTCATTGGCTATGATTAGTGTTTCGTTAACAATTGCATACGACGTGGGAGAAGAATTAATAGGAGGCAAATACTCAATCCTCTGCTTTTCACTGCTATCGGTCGATATTAAGCAATTGTAACCCAACCACATAGGAACAGAATCCAATTTTGATAATGACATTATCCATAGGGACGTTCCTATTAAAATTAAGAGCTCATACGTGGAGAATTTTTTTGAGGCGTCTACCAACCAGTTTTTCAGGGTATCAATTGAAAAAAAAATGATTGTTTTTTTTTATCCACCTTAGTGTTCATTATAATTGATTGTTTAACTGAAGGAAAAACTATGAGTGAGCTACTGAAACGTATGCTGATAACGGATGATCTGTTCACGACCGAAATGATTCGAGAGGTCCGGATTGCATGCGGTTTTATAGCATTTGTAAATAGTAGGGTCTTCGCCATCTTCCATTTTATCCGAACATCATTAGCAGCTTGACTACTGGAGGCATCAACAGGGCATCTTTCATTAGTGTGCAGAATTTGGTTGTAGAGTTGGTTATGGTGGTTTTCTTAAGATAATTTGTTAAGCTTCTATACTTACCATTTGCACTGTTCAATTATAGAGCTGATTGTAATTGTCCTGAACTGTATCATTGCCAGATGAACCTTGTCTTTGTATACCTATGCTAAGAGAGTGTAAATTGAACCTACGTACTTTTGCACGTGTCTTATTTTCATACATACGCGTCTGTTTTTTTTTTTTGAAGAGAACCAGCAAAGCGTCGTTACCAGCAATACAATTTATAAAGTCGATTTTCCAAACACCATTTCACCATTTAAAAAGCCGTAGGCGGTTTCATACAAATACGATCTTTTTATTTTTTTACTCCGCGCCTTTGCACCAGCCCATCCTTCTAGGTTATATACTTTATAAAGTTGTTCTAGTACCTACCTAGTACCTAGCTTATCACTCGAATCACGCTTCCAATTAAGGTTACTACGGATGCGGTGCTTTCGAGCCAATCCCTTCATTTCTCTTACCCTTTGGTAAGACGAACTTCTCGTGCGTACAAATGTACTTTACGTGTGCTAGCGTGTTTAGGCAATAAAGATACCTTTCGTAGTATATTCTTCTTAGTTTAGGTTTTTCTTGCTTTTTTCCTAATCTAATAAGTCAATTTCGAATCAAGCATGGTAATATAAACTGCGTGTAATGCGATACAAGCTATCTAAAGAGATGCCAGCGTCGGTATACCGCAGAACGGTACCTAATTTCTTTTCCTTTTATAGAATTTTTTCTCCTCAGTGTTATTCGTCTGTTTTGCTGCAAAGCTTTTATCGATAGAATTTTAAAGAAACGTTGAGAATACCGCATTTGGTGTGAAGCTAATTTTGGCATAGTGCAGAAATGTTTGACTGTTATTTACGATAGTGTACTTAATAATTATACGTATTTTTACAACCCATCCGTCAGCAGTAGTAAAATGAACTCTGAAAGTGATATACTCGTTTCATCGTCTAGAAATTGTGATACTTATTCACTCGTGCTATCTGATAAAAATGCAATCGAATGGCTGCCTACTACTTACTGATGGTTGGAGCCATTTCTTGAATTCTAATTGTTTGATAATGATTCATTCCATTCACCTATGGTTTGTGGTACAGACTATTCAAAAGTACATGAATCCAAACACAAGCAATTAATACCTTCATGAGGACTACTGTTAAAGATGACAATAAGCTGTCTTTTGTAAGGCATCCTACAACAATTATTCTTTTTGAAGTTTGAGAAGCAGGTTTCTCAGGCAATTCTTTAAACATCTCACAAATCGTATCTGCTTCTTCTGTAGGTTTTTTTTGGTAAACCTTGTTTGCGTGGATTACACGAGACTGAGGTGAAATTAAAATCATCTATGACATTTTGTGCAGTAAAAATTTATATATTTTTAACAAAATTTTTTCAATGGCATGGGTTTATTACACCTTATTACATTATATGCATACCTGATTGAGCAAAGTATTTTCTACTAGCTTGGGATCATAATTCTTACAAGAACGTAATCCCAGATCACTTTTATACTTTCTTGGCATTTTGATAACGCCAGAAAGCATATAATTCACGCAAACGAAGAGAGAGTGCCCCTTTCCTGTCACAGTGAGAGTACTTCTCTTTTTTTTTCTCTTTAGAATCTGGACTTTTCAATCTAACCCCAAAAATTTAGGTCACTATTGAACGAGAATCTACGAGGAAAAAAATTTCAACGATTGAAACAAAGAGTAATGATTGTGAAAAGGCAAGTAAACGAGAGCAAGAAGGCAGAAGGGAAGAAAATGAAACGAAAGTCGAGTCAAGATCGAGAAAACAATATCTCCCACTTTTGGTTGTGGTGAAAGTTTCTTTAGTAACTGAAACAGATACTTTTTTCTTTCACTCTGCCCAGAATCTATTATGAAGTTCAGTTATATGTATTTGAAACTTGAGCTGATATTCGGCTGTTACTGATTTTGCTTGCTCAGTACTTTCATTTTCGTTCTGTAGATAAGATTGTAAAAAAAAAGGGCTGGAATTGGGACGAGTTCTTGTTGAATTTGGGAGAAGTCTAGTGAGCAATTATCCTTCTCAATGCAAGCCAAATCTCTTCAGATGAAGCATCTTCCAACAATTCTAACCTGACAACACACCAATTATTTCAAAAATTAATAATGGATAATGTAAATTCAAAAATAAACACTGGTAACAAAATGTAAATCCTGATTTTGTACATCCGAATATCTCACCTTAAAAAACGCGCCTGTTCCCAGTAAAATGCCACGTTAGCTTTTAAGGAAATAGGACTTTTTTCAGAGGATCTTGTAACAATCTTCCAGGCGTTAAAGTATCCCATCTTAAACTAAACAAATATTTCGCAAAGACTTCCCAATGATTTGGCAGTGTTGTTCTCAAGAAGTACAATGACTTCAATAATGTAATTTACGAAGAGCATCGCCCTTTAGTACATTTTTTGTGAGAAAGCTCTCAATGGTTAGTAATTATGCTCCTTGGAATGGCTGATGAAGAAGCACTAGCTCACGATCTGCCATCTCAGTCATGCCATCCTGGTTAAAAATGTTCCTTAAATCGAGAATTTAACAGTTTTAAGCGTACATCGATCATCAACAGAAGTATTTTTTATTGTGACCCTGAAACCGCTGTTTCTCATCAACCGATCATCCTTGTTTGCAGAATGGGTAACATTTATTTGTTATTAGCTAAAAGTCTCCTTGTGTGCAGGTGTGGAATGTATCAAATCCTAACTTGAGTCAATAATTGGGTTTCTTAAATTCATGGCCTTTGAGAGTGGACGATAACTGGAATAAACCCGGACGACTGTGCCCTCCAACTTTATCACAAAAAATGAAAAATCAATACAGATCATCAATACAAAACTATGGTTTTATTTTTTTTGTTCAAAACAAGTTACATAGTACGAAAAAATTTACAAAAATGTATCTACAAGGTTGTTCAAGCAGGTTTTAGATAAGGCTTCTCTACAATACACTATGTACATACCATAAATCAAATACTGGAAAAATCCACGAATACCATAAAAAAATTTACCTATTATTCATTGACTGCACAAAAACTTTTGATTCTTTAAATCTCGACTTCAAGCTCAAAGCCCTGACGGTGTGGGCAAAATTTTGGGCTCTAAAAACAAATCTTCAAGGGTCTCTTCCAAGTAACCTCAAAGTAAAATTTTTAACTCATGCAATAAACAATACATAACTATGGTGTCATTTTTTTGTATTTGTGGCTAGGACACGAACGCGTGACAATCTTGAACGAAGTAGGATAAAGCCGAAAGGCCAGGGGCTTACTAGGTGGTGGGTCAATGGTAAATGGAAAGGTACATCTTAAATTTTAAATCTTGAGCTTAAGATTGAAAGACAAATGAAGTGGAAAGCAAAGTGCAGTAATACCATTTTTGAATTTTTCGAGTTAGCATCATTGACTTTGGTAAAATGCAACGAGAAATTCAGTGATGCTATGAAAGTATCGCTCGTGAAGCGTCCAGGGAGTCAACACGTGAAAGCCTTGAGCGAACATTGCATTCTTGTACTTCATTAAAAACTTGTTGAACATCTTTGGTTTTTTGTTTTGCCCTGAAGATTATCATACCCCTGAAATCCCATAACGCTCCATACCTAATCATCACAAAATTCAGAGATCTGGGGCATATACATTCGGTATTGTTGATACATGCCTAAATACTGTAGCACGGATTTGACATCTTTTGCCCTCTCAAAGTCCAACAACTATATCAAAAATTCCTCATCGTCTTTTCAAATTATTCAGATTTCAATACATCATCTCGAATGGGGGGAGTTTAGTGAAAAACTTTGTACAATTTCAGTTTACTTCACTAAGTAAATTCATTTATTAATTTCATCGATGTATCGATAAATAATTTCTCATAACACAGTGTACTTGGTAAACGCAAAATACTTCAGTATGTATTCCAAACCAAATTCGCTGCCATGCTTTTCCACATTAAAGGTTCCTGAATTCAAGAGTGAACTGGTATGCACTGGGCACACTGATCTGTGTATGTATTTGATTTATTTTACTTACTCTCGTATGTAGATCGTTATCTCCTGGAAATAGTGTTACAAATGCTGGACCAGAGAGTTCTAGCGGACGTAGCAATTTGTCTATTAGTGCTAGTCCATCACCTTCACGTTCAGTACCTGCACCTCGCCCGAGTAGCCCAAGTCCATCGGTTACTAGTCAGCTAACAGAAGCTGAATTACAAGTAAGATACCTATTGGAGTAGATTGCTTATAACGAAAGGATCATTGTACCGGAAGGATTGTTGAATTTACTGGCGTATTGGCTTGTTTAAAATGACATAAATGTTGCATCTCGTTGGGAGCTGCAAACTTACCCGTACAAAACCATCATTGTAATATCATAGAAACTTTTAGTAATTTATGCAAAGTATTGATATCAACTCTTCATGGTTCAGATCCATCAACAGTTGGTGGTCAACTGTGAACTGTCAAAAGTGGACCATCAATATCTAGACTACCAACATCTTGAACGTCATTTTGAATGTTAAGAAAAAAATGCTATGCAAATATTATGAATTCTTTATGTCATCGTTTCCTGGTTCCAGATAAAGTCTAAATTTCATTCATAGTGACATAACTTTGAAAAAATTCATGATTTATTTTTAAGATTAGGAATTTTGAAAATTGTTTAGTTTTTTTTCTATATCATTCAACTTTTTTGTTGAACACAAGCCAACTGTTGACGATCCAGCTGTTAACAGCTCAGAACAGTTGACCATCAATGTTAAGACCATCAAAATCTGAACAATGCACTGTTTTTTCATGTTAAGAAATATCTGGCATGAGCAAAACTGATCTTAATGATCTTCTAAAACTCCAAAACTGATTTTGTTGATATTACCTTCTGATAAATTTAGTGTCAAATTAATTTTTGACGCTTTAAAACATTTAATTTTAGTTATTTCGACATGAGTTCGTTCGTCTGTAATACAATGCAATCCCCAGCAAAATAACATCTACCAATCATAATCGTTGATTCGCAAGATTCATGACGTCGCAACAAAACTTTAATTGTGCCAATTATTTTTTTAATTTTTTTTTTTTTTTGAACATTCATGATGAATTATGAACATTTTATTTTGAAATAATTGGCTCATTCTATGTCAAAATGACCCAAAGAATAACTTGGGTGCTTCGATTTTGCTCAAAATTTCTTTGCCAGTTCCTCTCAGTGGTCTAGTGGAAAAATCATCGTCACTTCGACCTCAACCAGTGTTCTGGCGGTGGCCCTTAAATGTTTAAAGGTTTTTAGACAAGTATTCTTCGGGAAGTTTAGCAGAGTATGATTTTTTAAGTAGTCCCTATCAACAGGAATGTTTAACGAAGTAGGATTGCTTATTATTTCTGTACTTTTCTTATAAGTTTCTGAATGTCATTTACTGTCTGCGACGGTAAGTTCGGCCAATGCCTGACAATAGGCTCTGGCTAATCGCTCTGGGTCACCTTATGTATGCTCTAGAAATTGTAGGACCTTATTATAGGTGCTGGGCTTTCTTCCAGAAGCCTTCCGATTATCCTCTTTGCTAACCCACAAAGAGACCTTTATCAAGTACTCAAACCTCTCAGAATCTGAGAGTGAACTATTATCTTTGATGATTTTTAAGATTCAGCACTTTGAAAAATTGCTTTGCATTTTTCTTGTCATAACACTCAACTTTTTTGTCAAACATGAATCCAACTATTCATGGTCCAGATCTGTCAACACTTGGATCTTAACAATTGATGGTCAAAAATAGACCGTCAAATGTTGACCAACAATAGTACACCATCAAGATTAGGACTGTCAACTATTGATGGTCCAGATCTATCAACACTTGATTAACAGCAGTCAACTGTGGACTGTCAAGAGTTGACCAACATTAGTGGATCATCACAATCTGGACTCTCAACAGTGAACTGTCAATAGAGGACCATCAAGATTGGCCTGTCAACTCTTCACAATCCAGATCCATCAACAGTTAATCATTAACTGTAGACTGTCAAAGGGTTGACTGTCGGTAGTGGATCATCAAGAAGTAAACTGTCAACAGTGGACCATCATGAGTTGATCATCAATATCCAAATTACTAACTTCTTGTACGAAAACTGGAATTTTCAAAATTTTTTACGTTACCAATTCCCTGTTCAAATTTTATCTGTACTGGCATAATTTTCAAACAAATTCTTGATTTCTTTTCAATATTTGAAATTTTCAAAATTATTGCTTAGCATTTGTTTCATAACGTTTAACATTTTTGTCAAACATAATCCAAACGTCAACAGTCCAGAACAGCAGACCATCAAAATCTGAATTATTCTGACTTTGATCGTCCCGATTTTGATGCTTCACTGGTAATATGGTCAACTGTTGACGCTAAAATTGACTACACAAATTTGTAGAATGCTCTGTTGAATATCTTTCGACGCTAATAACCTTGAATAGAACTTTTCATGCTTCTCTTAACCAATCAATTTGTGAAATAGGACCTCAATACCCTTGGGAGCGTAAGGTTTCTAAATTTTGGTCAAAATTCGAAAAAAATGCGAAAAGTGAAGTGACATATCGATTTCAACTAATTCTAGGACGCTGAGTTTAATTATTGGTTTACTTTTTTGATTCCACCCCTCTGAATGGCTCCACCAGGCCCCCTCAATATGGTCAAAATTTACAAAAAATTGAATTAGCGAATTGACATATCGATTGTTACTTATTCGAGGTCGCTGAATTTGAATATTTAGTCATTTTTTACATCCGTCCCCCGAGTGACTCTGCCCCCCTCCCAGTCGCCTGAAAATTGGAAAACGATCAAAATAACGCGTAGTATATCGATTCCTACCAATTATTCGACACCGCTGAGATCGAATATCAACTTATTTCCTTGATCCGACTCTTCTTTATCCACATTTTTCTAATTTTTGGTAATTTGAAGGTCAGTTTGGAGGCGCTACAGTGGATATTTCATCTCAGCGGTGCGCCAATAATCGAGGCTCAGTGCCCTAGAATTAGTAGGAATCGATGTGTCACTTCGTCATTTCCATTTGTTTGAATTTTGACCAAAATTGAGAACCTCTGTGCACTCGGGCCTTTGAAAATTAATTCATTAAAACAAGCGTACAAAGGTCTATTCGAGGTAATTTTTTCATACTTTCAAATGGTAACTTTCTACCTTTGTACTCTTTCGAAAATTTTTAACATGAATTTTAAATTACCTACGAAACCGTGCGAACAGATTCATTTTAATTCTAATCGATCTCAAAATATGAGCTTTCAAAGTTGAGCTGTTTGACAAAAAATCGCGATTGTCCCTAAAATGTGAAGTTCGCCCCCTCCCCCTCCTTTATGCGATGGGCCATGAATTTTTCACTAGACCACCGAGAGGATCTAGCAAATAATTGTTGGGCGAAACCGAAGCACTACTCGAGTTAATTTTTATATTGTTTCGACATGGAATGAGCCAATCGATAGGTAGACGATGTTCTCGAAACAATTTTCCATCCTTCTCGCTGCAATTTTCTTTCAAAGATATGAATTTAAACTCGAATAAATCTTCATGAATCTTCCAATTAACGTAGGAAAAACAAGAACGCGAAGAAGAAGAGCGTAAAAGACGTTTACAATTGTACGTATTCGTATCACGATGTGTAGCTTATCCATTCAACAGCAAACAGCCAACAGATCTGGTTCGAAGGCCGCTGAAAATCACCAGAGCTCAATTGGAACAAATACAAGTCCGATTTGCGGTAAGCGCAATGTGTTCATTTTATCTGCTTTGGATCATTTTAAGTTTATAGGGTTCACTTTGATAAAAGAAAGTACGCTTTTGTTACCTATATTTGAGACCCTGTGAATTGCAAACTGCAGAATAGCTAGGCGGGGAAAAAAATTTTCAGGGACTCGATCTCGCGAACCAACTCATTTCATAATTTCTCTTCGTTTTGACGTGCTTTTTCTGGACTGGCCAACTCTTAAACTCGATGATAATGACAATGGTTATGGTTCCCGCTGGACTGATAATTGATCTCGCGAAACAATTAGTCGACCTACGTGAGAATGCGTATCACGTATTTCCTTTCCCTCGTTTGCTGCGCCGCTCGTGCGAAGTCATTAATATGAATACTTACGCTATATGGAAATTTTATCGCTGCCATGTGAAACGAAAGCTAAAACGGTTGAAAAATTATATTCGAAGCGCGCCCAAATATTATATACGAAATTGCTGAAATATAATAGAGCGGAGCAGAAGAAAGGAGAAATGGCGGGAAGAAAAGAGTCGGCGAAAATGTATGGTACGTCGCGAAAACGACGACAATCCGAGTACAAAAGGCACCCTACGAGAGGGGCCGGGGGGAGGTGGGTGGAGAAGACTGCGAAAGGGTTAAAAAGGGAATGGCGAAATGTGAATATGCGAATGGGTCTAGGCACCACGTATACAAAGGATGCGAACGAGACGATTTGTGGGGTGGGGTGGGATGGGGGGCTGTCGGTAAACCAGGGTACAGGGGAGAAACCACGCTCTGGTCGTAATACGACTACACACGAGCGCAGGAAAATGGGAAAAACGAAATGAAAACGGAAAAAATAAATGAAAAAAACGAGTTTATTTATTGCGCGGTGTGTGTGTGTGTGTGTGTTTTTTTTTCGCTCGTTTTGTTGCAGAGTTTCCTGAAAGGAGATACGCAAATTATGGCCGACGAAGCGTTTCAAAATGCCGTGCAAAATTACTACGAAATGTTCCTGTGCTCGGAACGTATATTTAAAATGGTACAGTCGGGTGGTTGTTGCCAGAACGATTTCAGAGAAGTTTTCAGAAATAATATCGAGAAACGTGTAAGGTAGGTGTGCACGTAGCCGTATAAATTTTTATACCTCCGCTCCCCTCGCCGATCGATCTAGATAAAAGGGGCAGGAATGCGGCAAAGGCGATGGTTCCGTTTGCCATTAAAATAAAAAATAGAAAAAAAAAAAAAAAAAAAACTAATCCGCCCTTGTTTTGTTTACATGGTATTTTAGATCGTTGCCTGAAATTGACGGCCTGAGTAAGGATACGGTGCTGACGTCTTGGATGGCGAAGTTCGATTGCATTTTTAAAAGTAAGTGCCAGAAAAGGCCAGATTTATCCGGTATCTAGGGTAAGTGGTATTTATGGCCTCGGGTTTTCGTGTGCTTTTTCTGTTCTCGCTATTTCTCTTCGACTCTTCGTAAGTCGGCGAAGAAGAACCGAAAAGACCGTCCAGACTGCAGCAGAATTTAAATAGCGAATTGATCTTATCCAAAGAACAGTTGTACGATATGTTTCAACAGATACTGGGTGTCAAGAAATTCGAACATCAGTTACTGTACAATGTGTTACAGGTAAGCGATGGGTGTAGGTTGAAGGAAAGGGTGTGCATGAAGAGAATATTTATCTGGATGTTGCGAACAATTCGTAGCGCCTACAATTACGTTAGGGTGACTCGTGTTCATTTTGGTATAAAACTAAGATTTCCAAAATTTTAGCCTGAACAAGTATTAATCCGAGCCTAAAGGACCTCCGAATTATTGTAGAGAAAGTATTAATGTATTTCATTTCTAGTTTTTTTTTTTTTTTTTTTTTTTTTCGAAAATTGACGTGGAAGGTTTCAAAAAGTTA
>FIZR01025045.1:0-17927 GCA_900060175.1 Ferrisia virgata | reverse complement strand
GTTCCGTTTTTTCTTCTTTTTTTTTTTTTTTTTTTTTCCATGGCCATCGTTTTTAATCTCCTTATTGGTGTAATGCATGCGAGAAATAAATTGAGATAGTGACCATTAAACGGCCGTTAATTTGAGTTCTTAATGGCGTTTGTATTAACCGTTGACGGTCAGCTTGTCTTCTAGGTCATTTTAGATTCTAATGTAAGTAAATTAACCTAGTTACCGTCCGCATTGTCGACTCGAGTGTCACTTGAGTGTGAAATGAGGCGACCGTCGACCGTCGACCATCGTCGTCGTTGCTCGGACCATAATTCTTCTTCAATCTTCATTCGTATTTGTACTTTAATCGCTTATGCTACGCTGATATTGTTCTCTTATATGTATATTTTCATCTTATAACGTCAACTATATACACACACACACACACACACACACGTATAACTTGATGTAAGTACATTGAAATTGAACGATGATGAAAGATATTTCTTTATAGGCGAGTTAATCGGATGATGTCGAGCGATGATGATGGCTTAATTCTACTCTCGTAGAGTATACTTATGTGTGTGTACTTATACATTGTGTTTTGTGTGTGTGTGTATATACAAATTTTTTTTGACTAATGCTAATGTAAATCATCGCTTAGTAGTACTATGATAAATAATATGTAGAAACAACTCGGAAACAATATTTATTCTATTTTTAATAATATTGCGCAATCGTTTCGTTCAAATATTAGATTCAAACTGGGTTCTCTATCATATATCTGCGTATATGTTCTACATATACCATACGTTTATATTTAGTAGTTCGAAACGTTAATATCATTTATCACAAGTGTATGTACGTATGGTATATAATATTGATATCGAAGTTATACGAGCGATTGATAAAACTGAAAAAAAATCATCGAGTACCTCCGCGTATAATGTTATACTTATTCACGTGACTTGTGTTTATCAGAGTGTCGAAAAATTCACTAAAATCATTCGGAGGAATTTTCCTTTGAATGAGATAATTATGTTGTCCGATGTAATCAGGTTATTTGGTATTCTAAATAAAATGATATTTAAAAATATTCTAATATTCTTAATCGATAGATAACCGTAGCGTTGAAGTATTTGGAAAAAATGATAGACAAAAATATTATATCCTACCTTAGTTAAATGCATCTAGATTAGAAGAAGAAGTGGTGCAACTGTTATACATATTTGGTTAGGCTCACGGTCAGCTTATTATAGAGGCTATGTCGAGTCAAGTCAGGCAGATGTTATCAACAGATTTTTTCCGATCATCTCGTGTCACTTTATGTCGCCAGTGTTGATATTCACGTTCCTTCTATAGCGTGACCATAAATGCTCATCATACGTAGGCGTATATGAGAGCGGGGGGGGGGGGGCATTGGATGGCTCAGTCCACCTATGTTCTCGCAAAAATCCTAAAATTGACACTTTGCAGAAGTAAAATCAAAGAAATTACAATTTTACAGTTCAAAGGTTTTGACTTTTCATTCCGGGTATTTTGCAAGATAAAATGCTCTCACTTTAAAAGGGCAATTTTCTCTTCATATAAGAACAGAAGGGTTGAAAGCAAGAAAATCAACCAAAAAAATTCACACATCTCATTTTTTTTTTTTTCGTAATAATACGAAGGTACTGAAAACACCCCCCCCCTCCCTTATCCTAAAATTTCGGTACCATCTCCGCCTACGTACGTCATCATGCGTAATATTTTGTTACACGTAATGGTTTACGTTGGTTTTGAAATGTTGTCTGGTTCGGTATGATTCAGTAAAAATATGAGAGGAAATATTTGCAAAATGGGGGCAAAGTTGATAAAATTGAGGAATCGTTAAACAGTCCATCGTCATTCTGCATTCAATGGTAAGATATCTCGAACTGAAGGCGAATTTCTAAATTTTAAATTTGAGGCACTTTTTCCTGTTGAGGGTAATATTCGTCGTATTCAATGACATCGCACTTGAGTTACTTTGTATAAAAATGTAAGGCAGCTAGTTCCTCAAACTATCGTCCAACCAGTCCCACATAAGTGATTTCGAATGCTTCTTAACGTTGAAAATTTTTATACATCTTTCTCACGAATGGAATTCGATTTTGCACTTATATTATCAATTTTCTCGTATTGTTCAAAATTTACCAGCCTCCATTAGATGGATGGACTGTCAAGTGAAAATTGGTTAATACTGGTTAAAATTCGAGTATACCTACCCTCTGTGTGATAAAAGTGCCGCTATTGAGAGGCCAAGGGAGGCCAGATTCCCCCCTCCCCCCTACAATACTGGTCCCATTTGGCTTCCCCCAAGATTTCCTTTTTTGGGTACAAGAAACGTATTTCTTTATTTGAATCTCAGGTTTAAAATCGAAACCATCGAAAACTCTTAATTTTTCATCATGAAACTCTGAATAATACGTTTTTTTTTTTTTTAGGCTGATTTTCTATGTCGCATTGTCAATGAAAACCAGGATATCACAGTCTATCAACCTACGGAGGGAGAGGGAGGGGGATCATCAAAGTTCATTTTGCGGTTTTAAAAGACCATTACGACCATTTTTGGCCCTGTCAGATATTTATTTTCATGTGTTTTTTTTTCCAAAACTAAAAATCATTTGTTCAGCTCGATACCGACCAAAATCGATCAAATTTGGAAAATAGGCTTAAATTTGTGACGGATTCGATATTCTAGAGTGGGGGTTGACCTCGAGTCAAAATTCAATTGTGCCCAAATTTAGAGCAGCAGGAGCTGAGAGACTAAAATTGTAAAAATTGTTTCTTTTTACACCAATCGACGTACAATCTAAAGTTGTGCATCATATCCAAAGATCAGTTTTCTAGGTCTATTAAAAGGGGGGACATTATGCTTTTTCCCCCTTTTTGACCTTTATAAAAGACTGTTCCTTCCCTATCTACCCTCCAAATTATAAACTAGCTAATTGAAATTTGATATGTAAACTTAGTACAAGCCATTGATATGCCTTTTGGGGTTTTCGACTTTTCAACCTCATTGCAGCCCCCTCACAACCCCAAAGTTGTCGTTTTTTGGACAGATTTTCTTATTTTTTGAGTTCGTTCCTCGCAGAACTGCCCTCCAAATTGAGCTAATGAATTGAAATTTGGCATTCATGTTCAGTAGGTGGCCTCGATGTGTTCTTTAGGAAGTTTCGACTTTTCAGGCCCATTGCTCCTCCTTACAGCCTCGAAATGTATTGTGGTGGGGGGAGGGGCTCGTATGTCCTCAGGTTAATCCTCGCATAACTCTCATGCAAATTGAGCTAGGTAATTGAAATTTGATATTTAGACTTGATAGGGGCCATAGATATGACTTTTGGGGGTTTAAAATTTTCAGCTTCATTGCAGCCACCTACCACCAAGCTCTGAAAATCTGTACTTTTTTAGTTGGGTTTACTTATTTTTTTGTTACTTCCCTCCAATTTGATCTAGAAAAAAATTGCTTTAAGCAATGAGGCGTGCAAAAAGAATGCATAGTTCAGGTTAGATTAGGCTAGATTTATTATAAATGTTAAATTAGGTTAGGCACATTAAACTGGTCCAGTATACGTCACTCGTGTTTGGTAATTCATCACTCAGGGTTGATTTCGTTTAGGTTTTCATTTCCTGTAATAAATTGTAGGTACTTCGTAGAAGAACGAAATACAGGGGGATTGAATTTTTGCATATTGTGCAACAATAAATTGTTGTTCGACGGAATTCGTTAATGGGAGGAGGGGGGAGGGGGAGCGATGGGAGAGCTCCTTACGAATATATATTTACCAATTTTTGCCAACAAACAAGTACGCACATGATATTCTATTTTTTCGTCGTCTCGAATTCATTCGGCGGTAAATTTGAAACATATGTTGATGATTTGTGTACCTACTTGTAAACATAACGTCGGTCGATGGAAAAAAAAAAGTGGAATTCCCACGATTGAAAATTCACGTGTAGGTGTTTTGAGAAGTTACGTACCTACATATGTGTGTTTTTTTTTTTTTTTTTTTTTTTGTTTTTTGGAACTAGACAGAATTATAAACAGGTATTTTATATTAAATTATGTTCTCGAGTTAAGGTTAAACGTCAACAATACGTATCGAATATAAGATGAAGTATAATATAGATATTTTATCGCGCGCAGTTGTTAATTAAAAAAGGTCCGATGCGGGATAATTTTCACAATTGAAGCAATAACTCGGATATTATTAGCGTTTAAATGCTCTCGTACAAATGGCACTGTTATTAAGGAAGGCTGCTCAGCGAATTTCACCCAACGAAAAAATTCTTTTTCAATATTTGGAATTTTTATTAGTCGTATTGGCATTTATCCAGATGCTGGTGCGGTGAACTCTGTTTTGTAGCGTATACGTTCTTGTATAATCATCGGTAGTTTGTTTATGAAAAATATATCTATCCAGAATGTGTTGTGTTGGCGGAGAAGGGTGTGCAGTAGGTTGTCTATGTTTGTATTTTCATTTCATTAATTGAATGATAATGGTAATCCTGGCCTTGAGACTTTTGAACTTTGATTTGTGCCAGTTGGAGTGTATGTTAAGAAGGTGTTTCGAGAATATGATTGTAAAAAAAAAAACAAAAAAAAATGATTCGAGTAATGGCCCGCGATGGCGATATTTTTTTTTTCCAACAACAAACAGTAGTGAAAACAACGAGGTCAGTGCTCTTAACTTGTATGCGAATTTTTTTCATTTATGTGTGAGAATGTTTGTATACAAACGAGAGAAGAAAAGCTAACCGTCGTGTCGACGAGTATAATGTTTTGCAAATAAACCTATCGACGAGTCTAGACGCAGTACGCGAAATTTCATTTCGAGTATATTTTTGAATTTTTTTTTTTTCGCCTGTTATCGCATAAATTGCGTAATTTCAAACTTACAAGATGGAAGCTGCGATAAAAGAGGGAAGTCCGCCGTTCGTCATGAGAATTATATAATCTGGATGTAAAATTAGCGGAAAATACAATTTTTTTTTTACGTTTGAAATAGCGATTACTCACTGTACGTAATAATGTACCACTATATGAATCATCGGTTCAATTCGAACGTTTCGCAAATGAAAAAAATTACCCCCCTGCTCGCTGCTCGGCCCTACTCGTTGCATAAATACCCGTGAATTAAACGTACGGATGGGTATCTCGATGTTACGATAATATAATTGTTTACCAGAGCTCGCGTGTATTATGTGTAACGTCATAATACTCGACGTGTTGCGTTTTTTTTTTCTTCTTCGCTGCTTTTCACGTAGCAGAAAAATTTTTTCAGGGTCGTCTTTGTTTGGCGAATATTTGGAGGCGGTGTAATGGCGCCGCGACGATGTGTACGCCATTTGGGTAGATTTCCTTGGTGTAATTTACCACGGTTAGGTGACCGGGATGGTTGTTGTTTATGTCACACGTGCGAGCAAGAAGGCGAAAAGAGATCCAACATTGGGTAGAACATGTCGAGAAAATTTCATTTGCCGAGTGGTTGGTCATGGTTTTCGTTGAATCTGCATGGTCCGAACATTGCAGCAGTACGAGAAGTTGTCAAAGGAAAAAGAAACTTCTGTAGAGCTTTCAATCGATGTTTGTTTCATTAAAAGGCGAAGGATTAGGGGGATTAGTGATAACCAGTCAGTGACGTCATAGAGTTAAGAAATGGCATTAGTATAGGCAGGCCTTTTTTGTCACTTCTTGAGGGGGGGGGTGTAGGGGTACGCTAATTCTCGAAAGTTGTAAGTTCATAATTTTCTGTACGCCACTTCCCACCCCTTGTCATTTTGTCCATTAAAAAAATCCAAAAAATTTTGTAAGTGTTACCAAAATTGAGTTCTTTTGAATACTTTTTTCATTTTTATGGCAACTTTTTGATATTTTCAAAATTTGAGGAGGGGGAGGGGGGAGACGTAGTCCGCCCGGGCCTCGTAGTAAGGATAGATGCAAAATCAAAGGTACTATTCGAAACCTTCCTTTTCTTCATAGATAGTGCTTTAGAGGCATCTAAAAATATAACAAGTGAGCAATTTCAAAATTTCGATCCAATTATTAATTCAAGTGACGGACCTTGTAGACAAATTTTTTTCCTACAAATTTTATCATGTACACATTTTGCCTATCTTCATTATTGAAGGAGCAGCATTCGTTTAAATTTTATAAGCCCCTTCAAATACTCAAGATAGGCAAATTTTGTATACGACTAAAAATGCTATAAAAGTTGCCTACTACAAGATCTACTATTCGAAACTACGTTTTGAGTGAATTTTTTTTTTTCAAATTTTTCATCGTACTATTATCCCCGTGTAAAATTTTGAAAACAAGAATTTGCTTAAATGGTGTTTTGAATGGCGGCACTTCTGGTAGACAATTTTTTCTGAATTTTTGGTCGTATATAAAATTTGCCTATCTTGAGTATTTGAAGGGGTTTATAAAATTCGAACGGATGCTACTCCTTCAATAATGAAGATAGGCGAAATATGTGTATAACAAAATTTGTAGAAAAAAAAATTATCTGCAAGGTCTGTCAGTTGAATTAATGATTGGATCGAAATTTTGAAATTGCTCATTTGTTATACCTATTTTTAGATTGCTGTACAATGCTACCAATGAGGAAAAAAGCGGTTTCTAGCGATACCATTAAATTAAACTCGTATCTACTCGCTAATGTCATTTTTTGACCCTCCAACGCCTGTGGCAAGAGATCTGCGTACAATCATATTGGTATAAATGTATGAAATTTTCATCATTGGCAACGTTTCTCGCCTGCATGATGCTCGATGCTCGGTCATCTTCGTAAAAATTTATTATCCATTTCAATCTATAGCAAACATGCCATGCAGTTTCCTGGTAAGATAAATGGAAAAACGTTAATTAAAACTTGTCATTACCAAGACAATGGCAAATTCTAGCAGGCGTTAAAACATCGACTAATTAACCTGTCCGGGACACAGGTTTAGGTACACACGGCCAAGACAACGAAAACAATATTCGATATTGAAAAAAATAGTCTGCGTGAATCATCGTAATACGCGATCTAGACCTTGAAGAGATGGCAGAGTAGAGTTCAAAAACCATCATCGTCGTTGTCTTTGGTCGTCATCAGCGTCTCGTTGCTAATAATATGGCAATGGTGCTGGCGTACGGAACGCGGGCCTAAGCTCACCCACATAAATGGAATCAATAAATATTAAATTGGTATTATTCTTCGGCCGCATACCTCGTATTACCTACCTGTAGCTGGCCAGTTATGTGTGGTGAATTATCATTGTAACGTTATATGGTTGAATATACAAAACGTCAACGTGGCCTGTCTCTGTGTGTGTGTGTGTGTGTGTGTGTGTGTGTGTGTTTTTCTCTACTTCTATTATTATTATTTTTTTATCATCGTGTATCAGTTTTTAAGTTATATGGCATGGGATGCGGTGGCCGGGAGGGGAGGGGGTATTAGGATTTAGTGAATATGACCTTTATACGATGTGGGAGTGAAGGCGATTAACAAATCAATCGACGTATGTGTATCATTTATTATAAGCATAGTACAGCTTTTGGTATAGGTGCTGCAGAGACACAAAGAACGATGTGGGTGTAATCGACGAAAATATCTACGTTTATGGAGGTCACCTACGTGATAAAGGCCTTTGAATATGTATACACAGTACGCAGAGAAATAGACGGTGAGCTTGGGTTTTTGGGTTGCATAATCGGTCGTGTTAATACTAATACAGACAGAGAAATAGGACCGAGAAAGAGAGAGAGAGAGAGAGAGAGAAAGATGATAAATTCGAACCGTGTAATCGACTCGAAATTAAAATATGCTGGAACGCGTGTTCCAAGGGGGATTCGCAGCAGGACTGGATATGGATGAGCGTCGCTGATTGGTAATTATGGCGCGTGATTCGCCAATTCACGTTTCATTATCGCTTCGAACAGCGCAGAGCGGAGTGAAGAAAGATCACAGTTTATGAGCACGATCGAATGTGTGTACTGTGTAAAAGGTAAGAGAGAGAATCGATCGAGCAAAGCCTTCAGGCTCCTTTTAATCACGATAATAACCTTTAAATTTCCATCTACTTCTGGCTGCGATAGACTATCTGACAAGTACGAGGTTAAAGTTGTATAAATACTGGCGTTATTATCATAATGGTGTTTAAAGTTGACGATCTCGCGATCGCGAAAGGTTTACATAATCGATGTGCGATCATAATATTTACCAAGTGCTCTCTCAAAGGTGACACGAATTTTGCACCTTGGATGTACATTAGATACCTAAACCACCTGGTACATAATCTATCTAGCAAACCTGTGTATGATGTATTGACTAATCGAAGGACGTAATGACATTATTGTTTTTGTTTTTTTTTCATTTCAATTCTCAAACAACACTGGCTGAGGAAAAAAAAAAAGAGTTCTATAAAAGAAGATCGTAATCGTCGTCGTGTGTATTAAAACGTAACATTAGATACGGTAGGAAGCGATTGTGTAAATTTCCTGAATGCAGTCGTCGAAGCGTACACTTATTTAACCTCTACCTTGGCGAGGATTTTATGTTGCTCGGACATACTACGTACGTACGTAGGACGTCATTTACGCGTTATTACGTGGCTCAAATGGCAGGTCGTTCTTCGTGCTGTAATAACAC
Source organism: Ferrisia virgata (assembly GCA_900060175.1). NCBI lineage: Eukaryota > Metazoa > Arthropoda > Insecta > Hemiptera > Pseudococcidae > Ferrisia > Ferrisia virgata. Next base: position 9,300 of record FIZR01025045.1, on the reverse strand, counting down.
ACCTTGGCCGTAGAATATTCGCCCTTGTTTTGCATTATCTATCGATGATGTAGTTGGTTTTTTTTTTTTTTTTCTTAAGCCAAGCCAGTACTTCTGCTCGTCTTGCCTACCGGCTTATTTGGTGTACGTATTAAAGTATACATACATTATCTAGGCAGGCATCTAGCTGAAAAAAAAAAATTTGCGCTTCTAGTTAGACCAGCTTGCATCGTTACATGATATTATATGTAGCCTAGTCGAGCGCAAATCGATCCTCGATTACCAACTATAACCGAAGAACCGTTACTTCCTCGAATGGCTGAGAATTAGGCAACAGGTTCGTGCATGTAACTGCATAGCAGACCGGATTTGGGTGGGTATTGGGTTTCGGCACAGCACCATCCATCGTCGTCGTTTCACGCAGAAACGGAAATTATACACTGTGCTGTGTTTTTCGTGTAGCTAATTTGAATGGTCAAGATGATGGAATGCGGTGTTGTATAATAGACGTCCAACTCAAAGTTGTTGTTTCCTTTTTTTTTTTTTTTTTTTTTTCATGGTAGATATTCTGGTTCGTCCAAGTTTCGTGTTGTAATTCGTACTTTTAACGCGAATATTTTAGTACAACTAGTAGCCGAGCACGATCGTCCTCTAGACAATAATATAGCCTAGCATTATGATTCGTCAAAATGAACCTTGTTAAAAAAATAAGGTTCTCGTTGTTGTGGTCGACAAACGACCATCGTGTATCTTATAACGTAGCTTTATATGTACTTCCGTCATTGTCATTTTGCCCGTTGTTTTGTTGTGTGGCTTATGATTCATTTATTAGCGAATTGTTCGAGTTGGATGTGAGTAGCGAGTTTGAATCCCAAGTGTGGTTCAACTCTTCGATGAAATTTTCTTAGTTGAGATCATCTACCATAAATTGTAGAACATTCTGAGAAAAGCTATGAGAAATCTCATTTGTCTTCGATCCTTTTCTGTTATGTGAGGCTAATTTGATTGATAATCATTATTTAGTTATCATTGACTGAAGAGGACGACGACAATATGATTCTAGCCCACCTTGAAGCTGATGATGCTATTTTGAAAAAAGGTCTTTGCCCTCTTTATTTTGTTTCATCTTTATAGAGAAGAGTAAAATAAAATTTGAAATTCAGCTGGAGGTTTAAGGGTATGGCAATGGTCAGATGGATTTGCTAAGAATCAATTTCGGTTTTTCGCATCTAGCCTGGTCATCTTTATAACACAAAGAAATGTGTTTTGCATATAACTGAAAATTAACAGAATTAGGATGATGGTAGCAGAGCTGTGGTTTTGTAAATTATGACGTAATTTCAATTATTTATTGTTTCATTGGTGATAGCTTGACAAGTCTTGATTTGAGTGTTTATAATTAGAATTTGTAATGTGATAGAAGTTAGTACAATTTTGAATTTTTGACGAAATGCTCGTTATTCCTGAAAACGTTGGCAATGGTAGCAGAGCTATGGTTCATTAAATTATAACATAATCTTAATGATTCATTGTTGCATTTGTAATAACTTGACAAGTTTTAATTTGAATGTCAGTAATTAGAATTTGTAATGTGACAGAAGTTAGTACAATTTTGAATTTTCGACGAAATATTTGCGATTCCTGAAAATTTTTATAATGGTAGCAGAGCAGTGTTTTTTACAAATGATGACGTGATTTCAAGTATCGACTGTTTTATATTGATCATATCTACCCAAACTATAGTCTGAATATCAGTATTTGGAATATGGTGAAGGTTTATACAAATTTTAATTTTTTATTGGAAAATTCTTGTGATTTATAAAAATGTCGGTGGTAGTAGCAGAGCAGTGGTTTTTCAATTTAACATTTCATTACAGTAGTTCTTATGTTTTGTGGTTAGTAATAGATGTGGAGTTGTAGGCTCTTAAATACAGAGTTGAACTTTTGTGGATACTGCTGAAATGACAGTCTCCAAATGGAACACTCTTCTCCAAGTGCAGCACAAAAATTAGGAGTGTTGATTGGTTATCCTGCCCATTATCATGATAGATGGTTTTTAGTGTTTCAATGCCAATAGGAACACTGTATTGGTCAGCAGTTGTTGCTAATTGCTAACATAGCCAAAATCATAATAATGCAAGGTAGCTAAACAACAACAGAAGCGCTGATGTGTGATATTTCAGCGTTTGATGCAACAAATATTCTGTTTTTCAATCTTTGGTTTGTCTAGGCTTTAATTAAGAGAGTATATTTGTGGTGAAGACGAACCAGTTGAATGTAACTTGAACTTTAAACTCAGAATCATGGTAGCAGAGTTACTATAATTGGAAATTATCAAGTAAGATGCTGTAATCGGGTATCATGTTCATGAAACTGATTATGCATCGAGAATATTTTGGTTGTTCAAATATTCAGTGGAAAGAAAGTACTGGTTTAAATAAACAACTAAGTACATAGATCTTTATTTGTGCACCGTATGTTTCAAGGTTCATCCACGCTTATCTAAATTTGTACAAAATTGAAGCTCATTTGAATTATGTAACCAATCATGAAACTTTCAACAGGATGGCACATATTTTCAGAATTTATTGTACTCCATTTATTGGCTTAGGTTTAGCTGATCCAATTCAACTGATCCTCAAGTCTTCGTGCATCGAAGCGCATCTGAAAATTTAAATTGCTTACAGACGAACTGGTACTTGAAATGGAAATGAGAAAAAGTGTACTGTACGTATGCAAGCATCGCTCGTACAATAATATTACATTATTTACTTATATGTACACGTATGACGCGCGTATAACGAATACTGAAACGTTACGTGTTTACTGGAATGGATGAAGAGTAGAGATAAAGGCGAGCAAATGGAAGATTAATGACCTCGATGGATCAGGAAACATTGACCTTGAAAAATAAGAGTAAAAAGTAAGAAAACATGGGACGTATTGCGGTAGCATTATCATGCGTATAAAAGAGATATTGCATATGCCATGCCATAAGCCAATACGAACAATACCGCGTATCAAAGAAGACCTTTTATACATAAACATACCGTTTAAATTGAGGAAGAAAAGCAAAATAAAAATCTTAAATATTTTCGTCGGCAAGTGGCGGAGGAAAAACCAAAAGGATACCTGTAATCCGCTCCGTGGCATTGCACCGGTCACGAAAATTGTTCGTATAACTGTTCACTTTTGAACAGCTTCTCTAAAAATGTTGAGCCAGTTGTCGACATACATTCTAAGCGTACATATTTTGTCGTGCGGTGCGTTCGTGTACGTGTGTGTGTGTGTGTGGATACGATTGTGGGTATATGTTATGCGTTTGGCAAGTTCTATGACCTAGTTCATGTTATTGCCGCCTTTCTTCCACCACTTCTCTATAGTCTGAAGAGACCTATACGTATACATACTTTTTTTTTTTTTTTAGTAGTACACATCCGTGTTGGTCTGGTGTCTATGTGTGCGTCTATGTATATACATGTATTATAATCTAGACATGCGGCGATGGTAATGGACATAGTGTATAAATCTAGTTGTTGAGATGCTCGTTCGACCGTTAAATCGTTGTCAAGATGAGCATTTCCTTCGGTATGGAAAATTCTACATATGTTAAAATTTTCCATCGCACCCCAATACGATACAATGCGACGGACGGTGGGTTTTAATGGGTAATTTACATTTCTAATGTTACAAAACCTCACTTGGTACTGTATGCCCTATGTTGGTACACAATTGCACGTGGCCTGGTGCGGTGTTGTCTTCGAAATTAGCAATTTTATGCCTATAGGTTACCTTAACTTATACCCTTGCCGCTGGCTCTCCTCTTTGCACTTGTTGTAGATATACTTATGCATTGTTCTATGAAGGTAAAGCTATACGTATCATTGTTCATTTGTTGGTCGCAAGTACCCACCAACCTACCTACCATGTAAGCGATTACATCGCCATTGTCGATGTGGAGCATCTATCGAACTTTAACCTGGTCGAGTATCGTACCACAAAGTGTGTCATGTACGATTTTTACTTAATAAATGGCTATTTTTGTATTCGCTGAATGTATTTACAAGACGAACGCGTGTGCCTTTTAAGCTACCTATTGTGTATATGCGTATTTACGATGCATATTAATTTGAATATTCGCAAGGTAATGGTCTACACTCTGCAGTGTTCATCTTTTTCTGAAAGGACACACAGGTAGACAGGTAGTGATTGAGTTTTTAACGAAATATTTGCTATTCTTGAAAATTTTTATAATGGTAGCAGAGCAGTGGTTTTGTGTTTTTGTAAATGATGATGTAATTTCAATTATCGACTGTTTTATTTGTATTGTCTTCCATTTTTTGGTTTGCTTGCGAGGGTTGGGAAAACGTTGGATATCCCTGCTAGTTTACACTTATGTTCAAGCTGGAATATAATTTCAAAATTATTCTTGTGATGTGCTTGCAATTTGTAAAGATATTTTCCACAACTGAAAGGTGAAGAGATGAAAAAGGTGCTCCTGTCTTACTCTATACAACTACCGTATTCTTGAATTTTTGACGAAATGAGTTCTATTCCCGAAATTTTTTATAATGGTAGCAGAGCAGTGTTTTGTATTTTTGTAAATGATAATGTAATTTCAATTATCGACTATTTTATTCGTATTGTCTTCCATTTTTTGGTTTGCTTGTGAGGGTTAGAAAAATGTTAGATATACCTACTGGATTGCACTTATGTTGAAGCTGGAATATAATCTCAAAATTATTCCTGTGATGTGTTCGCAATTTGTAAAGATATTTTCCACAACTGAAGGGTGGAGAGATGAAAAAGGTACTCCTTTCTTACTGTATACAACTACTGTGTTCTTGAATTTTTGACGAAATGAGTTCTATTCCTGAAAATTTTTATATTGGTAGCAGAGCAGTGGTTTTTACAAGTAATAGCATAGTTCCAATTATTGACTGTTTTATTCATGTTATCTCCTATTTTTTCGTTTGCTTGTAATAATTGGAAAAAGTTGGATATACTGGATTACATTTATGTGGAAGCTGGAATATAATTTTGAAATTATTTTATCATGTGCTTGCAATTCGTAAAGATGCTTTATTCAACTGAAGGATAGAGGAATGAAAAACTCCTCCCTTTGTTCTTTTATCTAGCTACTGTGTTTTTGGAAGATTTAATCGTGGTAAAAGCAATATAATTATTTTTCTGATACTTAGGTTTTTGAGTATTTTCATCCGACCACATTTTTTACTCGAGATTTATTCTTAAAATCGGATGACTAATTTGCTGTTGGTTTTTTTGAACTAGTAATGGGGTGATTTTTTTTCCATTCCATTATTTAGTAGTACTTTGGGTTTCGTCACATGTTACGTAAGATGAATTCAATATAATTCTGATGACGATTCGATAGAACTTATAACACCTCACAATCAGATGTTAGCATTGTATGGTATTCTCAGAAGCTCTTTTCTTTCTAATATACAGTACATTTCCTGCCAGCCTATCCAAATTATACGAATTTTGATTATTCATCGTAGATTGAGTCGTACTTATACTTATTAGATTGTAGATTTTATTATATCCATAGAATTCGCGAGTAAAATGATTTGCATTTTTGAAACGAGTGAAAGAAAAAAATTTGGAACATGGTTCATGTGCCATCATCCTACGTTAGTTATTCTTCAGGGGCGGTGATCACTATCGAGTATTTTAAATAGCTCCGCATCATAAGACGATGATAAATAATTGCAGAAAAAAAAAACATAAAGAAAATATTCCAGTTCATCTGCATTGCTGCGTGGACTAGTCTTTGGGCGCATTTACACATCCCACAAATGCTCTAATTTTCCGCCATTAAAATACGCCCATATTTACGCGCCGATTCCGTTATGTCTTTAAAGTGATGAGCTCAAACCCATGGCCACGTTGTGTGAATGGGTTAAATTATACATATTATCGGCAAATTAGAAGAGAGAAGAAAAAGCCCCCCAGTTACTACGTCTATTAACTAATTTGGCGATAGTACCAAACAACGCAACGGTTTTGAGAGGTACTTCGCAGTTCATTTTGTTCGCTATGATTTTTTTTTTCTTCGTGTCGATGGTAGTAGAGGTATTGGAGGAGCGTATTGCAGTTATCGTCACGTTTCTACGAAACGATTACGTTATCGAAATTATGAAAATGAAAATAACGAAGAAAAAAACTCGACGAATATCATCATCACGGTGACGATTGCATCATAAGCGCGTTTAAGCGAATGTAACTCGTACTAAGGAATCTGCAGTTTGTGTGTATTCGTAGATGAAGAATCGAATTGTAAAAAGTACACATAGGTACGTATAGTTGTTGTGAATCATTTTTATGATAATAAAATTCATAATACGAAGGTACAGCACAACGCAGAGAAAGACGGGTGTGTGCCGTGCCCGCTCAAAGAATATAGGTAGAAGGAAGGGACGTGCGGTGACGAAAAATATGTGTACGTGTGGAAGAAAAAAAGAAAGAAAGAAAAAATTACGATCTAGCGTACACATTAATGGAATGTTTATTTTCGCGGTTCGTTCGCATTTATGCGAAGATCTACTACCTTCTACCTGGTGCGCGATCATGTGGATATAACTGACTTCTTGTTCGTCGTCTACATGAACCCATCGAAGGCCTCTGGGCAACATCGTCCTAGCGTAAGATTTCGTAATAGCCGACCAACGGTTTGTTCGATCTAGCCGAGTAGACGATGAAGGAAGAGGACGAGCCGGGTGCGACGATGTGGCCACTGTAATGGGCTCGGAATTAACGTGATTAAGTCGCGAGTATAATTAGTCGAATATCGTGTATGGTTGTGTTGGTGTGTCGGTGTACGTAAGGTATGTACGTTGTACACGTGCGTGATGATTGTGATGATGATGGCGATGATGATGATGGTGGTGGTGGTGCTGGTGGTGTAGTTAATGTACGGCAATCTGTATACAGGTCTAGGTGTAGAGGTATGTCTATGTATTAGTATCTTGATTACGAGGTACCTTTTATAATAATGCTGTATAATGGCAACTGAAACGGTAATGACCTAGTCATGGTCAAGGGTGAGGTTAGTTTCGCGAATTTACCTCATCATTATGCCACTATGAAGTCATCCGATGATTTACTATGGTACTATTGATGTCTTAGCATGGGTGTGTACTTTAATACCTTTAGGTATTAAAAAAAAAAAAAAAAATCGATTCAATTTCGATTGAATTAAACGTTGTTAATGAGATTTTATCGAAATTGCGTTGGATTTACAGTATGTATTTTAATAGACTTGCACGTGTGAAATTTTGAATCAGATATTCTATGGAAATTTCCAAACATTTCCAAGATACAAATGGATTAAATTTTTTTTTTTTACACGAATGAGAATTGTGTTGTATTGTACTTTTCGATAGAAAGTTCGTGTTCTACGAAGGAAAAGCCAAGAGTTCAATGTCAATAGTTATGTCATTGTCAAAACATTGTCTGTAAGGTTGAATGGCATGGCATAATTTAGATGCTTACAATTTATTCATATGACGAAGGGTGGTAAAAATTATGGGAAATTCTAACTCGTGAAAAGTGCTCCTGCAGTACACCTGTTGAATCTTAATAGAGAATTTCAGCTTCCTAGGGAAATTAAAATAAAATATAGATGTTCTTAACTGTTGAGAAATCGCCAAAATTTCGATCAAGTATTTTACAAGTGAATTGGATTGAAGAGAGATTTAAAAATCAAAAACCTTTTGATCTCTTAGATGGATTTAAATCAATCGTCAAGATAAAAAAATTACTTTAAACTTAAATGAGATGAATGAGTATTCTTCTCTCCTTTTGTAGTTGCTCCACAGACATGATTTTTGTAATGCTCGTGTTTTTATTTTTATTTTCACACTTTTTTTTAGCTCTCCTTAAAATTTTGAAGCTAGCTAGCTGAATTTTTCCCCCTCTAATCAATGTTTGAAACGTACTTATTTTAAAGATTCGCTCTTATGGATGAGAATATAATTTGTAGTCGATGAAACCTTCTTCGTTTTCTTTTTTATAATATTATACGAAGTCGAAAGATATGATTTTTATAAATGGCACATTATATTTTGATTTTTTATGTTGATTTATATTGCTTACTCTCATCTCATCCGCAGAGATGGAGAATGGTTGAAATGTGGCAGGAAGGTTTAGGTTCATGTGTTCTATTTCCAAAAAAATTATAATGCTATATTGTCGATTTTCTTACTATTTTGCTAACGTAAAAAGGTGGAGAGGGGGGGGGGGTTAAACCAGCGGCAAATTGTACAAAATATAAAGAGCGAAGGTTTAAAAAAAATGAACGTATTATTTTAGTTTTTTTAATCTTATATTTCAGATTTAAAAGAGCTTGAGTTCACTTCCCCCCTCTCCAATGTCATTCTACAACTTTACCATCACCGTATTTTTTCTTAGTGAAATTCAATATAGTACGAATTTTCAACTGTTTTTCTTGAATAATTTTGGATAAATGACAAATTTTTAAAAATTTTTCCCTGGGATGAAATAGCAATCAGAAGTGTATAAGATTGAAATCTTACCTTGAAATCAATCCACTGAAAGTTCATCTTCAATGATTATTACTCATTTGGTTAAAGTTTTAGCTGTTATTTTGCATTTTTAAATTAAAAAAAAAAAATTCAAAATTCATTTCAAAAATTTTGAAAAGTATGTAAAAATCACGTTTTTATTGTTTCACAATGTGTACGTGATGTATTGGTGAGTAATGAAGCTGTTTCCGATTATTCTGTTATCTAGTTTCCATTAATACGGAATTTTTTCCAAGTTCAGTTCAATTTTTTATATCAAATGTGTGTAGCATATTGCACAGAAAGTTCGCCATCATGTAGAATGCAACAGTAAGATTTTTAGCTGTCACCGAGGTCACCATCGAACCCGAATTAGCGTTAAAATGTTTATGGGAAAATCAACGTAAAGAGTGCCCACCCTCCTCCCGTCATTCTTCAAAATGCTGAGTGAAACGAGAAGAAAAATTTAAAACAGAAAATTGGAGACGTTTTTTAGCCATGTCAGATAATTTTATTTTTATTTTTTTCTCCCTAACATTAAAATTGTTTAAACTGCTTGATAGCGATCAAAACCACTCTAATTCGGTCCATCGGCTCAGTTTGGCGGCGGTTAAAATATATACGAGTGGGGATGACCTTGGATCAAAATTCAATTTCGCCCCATTTTGAGGGAGGGGGTGTTGAAGGGTCAAAAGCGCAAAAATTGTCCCTTTTTAAGCCAATTGATAGAGAATCAAAAGTTGTATAACATATCCAAAAATCAACCTCTTAAGTC
>FIZR01025043.1:0-12359 GCA_900060175.1 Ferrisia virgata | reverse complement strand
AAGAGGATTAAAATACAAAATTGACAATATTTTCGAATGGCGTATCGAAATCTAGATATTGTGAACTTCTAATTACGAATTCCGTACTGATATGACTCTCAATTCCATATGAGCCCAGAATAGGAGAGGGGCAAAATTCAAAACTGATAATATTCTCGAATTGGGTATCAAAATTTAGGTAATTCAACCCTCTAATTCTGAATCCATTGCTGATATGAATTACAATCTCATAGACCTCCCCCCCCCTTCAGAAAGAGGACCAAAATACAAAATTGAAAATATTTTCGAATGGCGTATCGAAATCTAGGTACTGTGAGCTCGTGATTACGAATCCAGTACTGATATGAATCTCAATTCCATATGGACCCAGAATAGGAGAGGGGCAAAATTCAAAATTGAAAATTTTTTCGAGTGGGGTATCAAAATACAGGTAATTTGACCTTTGATTACAAATCCATTACTGACATAAATATCAATCCCATAGAGCCCCCCCCCCCTCCCATCTCGAGATGGTAGGAACAAAATTCAAAATTTACGATATTTTCGAGAGGCGTATCGAAATCTAGGTATTGTAACCTCGCAATTGCAAATCCGGTACTGATATGACTCTGAACATCATAGAAGCTTCAGAAGGGGAAAAGCAGAATCCCATAGAGCCTCCCTCCCAGATGTGAGAAGAACAAAATTCAAAATTGGCAATTCTCTCGAGTGGGGTGTCAAAATACAGGTAATTTGACCTTTTGATTACAAATCCATTACTGACACGAATATCAATCCCATAGAGCCCCCCTCTCGAGGTGGTAGGAACAAAATTCAAAATTGACGATATTTTCGAGTGGCGTATCGAAATCTAGGTATTTTGAGCTTGTGATTGCAAATCCGGTACTGATAAAACTCTGAACCTCATAGGGACCTGAGAGTAGGGAAGGACAAAATTCAAAATTGAGTATGGTACCGGAATATAGGTAAATTGAACTTCTGATTCCGAAATTTAAAATTAATATGACTCAAAACCTCGTGGGTAGTCCCAAGAGGTAAACTTAAAACTCTACTTATGATGTTATTCAAGATTTGTACGAATTAAATTCGCTTAATCGCTTATGACCATATGACCAGTGTAAAGAAAATCAGCGTACTGTAAGTTTTACTACGAAAATATATTTCGTCTATCTTTTTGCACATTTTAAAGAACTCGGGGGTGTTTTTCATAGGTAATAGGTATATCGTAATTCTTCAATATCTGCTATTATAGCCTATTTTTGCCGCTTTAAATATCGGAAAATATAGGTAACCTTTTTGGTAGCTCGCAAAAAGCCTTCGCGTTACTTAAAAAGGTCAGGTGAACATTTCGTTTACATCGAGTACCTTATCGAAGGCACTGAAAGATTCGAAAACGTTTGGTAACTGCACCTTCGCATCGTCAGAGCTTACTACTACTACTACTACTACTAAGCCAAAGATAAGCACACCCAACTTGACTCGAGTTCCAAGAACATTTTCGTTTTAAAATTACTTTTCGGTCAACTTGTTCGGTACAAAAGCGGTTTTGCTTTTCTAACGAAACAAAACCCCTCGATTTATGACGATCGACACGCGAACAATATTACGTCGATTTAAAAACACGTAAGTTGATAATACACCATACAAACGAACGAAATTTATTCCTGTTATATGAATAGTTGTGTTGATTTGACTCGCTCGACGCAAATATCGCGATACTGATGACCTTATTGTTGAATTTACTTCGTCGCGGTGAGAAGAACTTTATTCGTGGCTTGTTCATTTTTAACCGCGATGATTTTGTTTTCGCAAGTAAAACCAGACTCCCCTCAATTCGTACACATAACGAATGTACACGATGATCGTATACATATATATATATAGATAGATATAGGTTGGGCTTATAGCCACATTTTTTTTTTTTTTTTACAACCCGTGAACCCATAAGGGTATAATTTCCGTTATAGAGCAAAATTCAATTTCACCGTAGATCGTACGCGTCCGAACGTAATTGAATTTCTTTCTGTGTAAAAATTTAATTAATTCTATGTCAACTGTACGCGTCGAGAGAGAGGTTACAATGCACTTGTATCTACGTGAAAGTGGCGCTGCGGTGCGGCGTGGTCGCTAATTTAATTAAATCTATTTGATGTAAATATTATATAGGTAAGGAAAATGCATTAATTTAATTCGCCTTAATTGAGAAGAGCTGCGTCGCGTCGTCGGCTTATTAAATCTATTCGCAGTTACACGCAGGCTCGAAATAAATTTTTTCCTATTGGTATGGTAAAAATTAATAGCAGTTTGTATCCGATACAACGTCTGTAGCGTAGAAATTTAGCTATCACGATGATATACGTATACGTATATATATTGAGCTTGAGCTCGATGAAATGATAATAATACTTTGGAAAATTAATGACTCAGGAATCCACCTCAGATGTTTCTTTCGTTCAGTCTTTTGTTTAAATGGTATTCCTTATTTTCTAATACGTACACGTTACATGTATACCGGATTAAAACGATAGATAATCGAATAAAGGTCGCCTTAAAATCATAATACTTACCTATATTTTATTGATGAACTTTCTCATGCCTTCGTATGTATATAATCTTTCGCTGATAACGACCTACGTTATATGTGTTATACTTGGGTATTAAAGTTGGCTAAAAATTCGTTACATTTTATCCTCATATACGTATTCGAGGATCTCTCGATGTTTGATATTCGGCTCGGTACTTTTTACTACCTACCTAAGTACCTAGCTACCTACCTAACCCAGTACATTTTATGTAAATATAATTTATGCGAGAATTTTCACGATATTTTTAGATCTAATTCCATTTTTTTTTTTCGGTCATCAATCAAAAAGTTTACGTATAAGTTGTCATTGTGCTGTATGATTCTTTTAATTTTCATAACTTGGAAACTTTTTTTAGTTTAGCCACTTAATCGATAAATTTTATTGGCTTTTTAGCTCTGGCGGCCTTGTGACTTTTTTTCTTCATTCCCTCGGTCGACCAGCAGTAATACAATTTTCTGTTTTGTTATTTTCACTCTGTTACGTAAAATGCCAACAATTTTCATTTGAAATTCCGTACGAATGAAGAGGAAAAAAGGGTCGATTGATTAATGATTGTTGCGTTACTTTTGTATTGTTATTTTTGATGCTTTCAACATATGTCAAACTAGGCTAAAAGGGTTCCACTTTTTCTATGTGTAGGTTAGGCACATATTTTCAAATTATGAAATAAATTTTTTCAAATTAAAATTTCCATCGTTGATGGACGTGATGTATCAGTTTTAGTTTTGACTTCGTTGTATTTTCAATTCATTATCGTTTCGAGTGAAAATTTCAACTTTTTTTTGTACTAATTTTATTTTTCTCTCCTCTTTGCCCGCCATCGTCTTATGTAAATTTCGTCGAAAGCTTTAGCGTTTATTTTATTTAATTTAAACATTTCGTAGTTTGATCGATAATGAGCCGAGAGTAAAATAAATAAATTTTGGGAAAAACAAAAAAAATCCAGTTTTGCTGAAAATGTTGACGGACCTGAGGTTATTTGAAAATAATAAATATTAGACTTCAAACTAAGAGATGTATTTTATGGTAGTCTATTCCCCTCCTACCACCTGTGGATATCTAGGTTAGGTCCAGTTATCTTCTTTTTTTTTGGGGGGGGGGAAATCTGCGAACAGCAAATTTCCAAAATGACCTTAAAATAATGTGATAAAAAATTCAGCTTTCCAACTCGATTTTTTCAGCTTACAAAACTGACTCGAAGGTGAAAAATTTTCAAAAAATCGAATAAACGCTTTTTTTTGAAAATTGTTTTCCAAAAATGAAATTATTACACGTATTTGTAATCGAAATGATCATTTGCATCAAGTTTTCAGGGTTATCTCTCTTTTGAGGAATTTTTAAAAAATGTCATCTTTCTATAATTTTTTATAATGTTCTGAAAAACTAAGAATAACATTTTTTCAAGATACGCCCTCATGAAGAGGTTATAGGACGTTAATTTTAGACGATAAAACGCAAAATTTCAATTTTACCTGTCACAGCTGATTTTTCGAAGGTACTCAGAAAGGTCTTTCAAAATAAATTTGTTCAAAAATTGAAAAAAAAAACATTTCTGAATTAATTTTTTCAAAAAAAGCTTATTTTATTACTTTGCACCCTTGAAATGAATTTTTCAATTTTTTTTTCTAACATTTATACCGTACTTTTTATATGCCGAGATACTTCTTGAGGGCCCTTGAAAAGGATCCCAGCCATGGGAACCGTCCTTGAATAAACAACGGTAGTTTACTGAGAAAAAAAATTTAATGCTGCAAAAATTTTTGTGGACTAATACGAAAAAAGCGTTCTTTATGCATCGCTGAGAAATTGTTCGTGGAAGAGGAAATTAAAATATTGACCCTACCAAATTATTAAATATTGATGTTCCGGAGCCATTTTTTGAGGGCATTTTTCAAAAAAAACCTCTTGGTATTTTTTTAAAAAACGCATAAAAGTGACTGGAAAGAAAACCTGGAAAGAGAAGAAATTGTGAAAAGTTGATGTAAATGATATAAGTCGGTACGTGTAATAATTCCATTTAGAAAAAAAAATTTTCAAAAAAAATGTTTTTTCGATTTTTTTTGAAAATTTTTCTACTTTGAGTCAGTTATGTAGGTTGAAAAAATTGATTTAATAAGCTGAAATTTTGACTATATAATTTTGAGGCTATTTCACAACTATTTTGGCCGTCGTCTTTTGCAATTTTTTAAAAAATTTCAAATTTAACCAACCACAATAAAAATGGGCCAATTATTTAAAATTTTATGTACCTCTTTTGGTTTAAAATTTTCCCTTGTTCATTTCTTCCCACCTATTGACTAAAAAATTTTGAAAAGATTTCGATTTCTGAAAAGCTGTAAAAATGTATGTATTTGGCGAGGTCTAAAAAGAATTCATTTTAGCTTATCTTTGAATTTTAAGTCGAGAATATTGGTAGGAAAGGATTGCCTCTTGCCCCCCCACACACACGAAACATTATTTTTTTGAAAAAAAAAATCATTCTTGGAAATATTTGAAGTCATGCCCATCATGATAAGAGTTACCAGAATGTTCCAAATGGCTGACATTTTGATTGACAAGTGGTTTAAAATTGAAATTTAATATTTTGGGGTATTGCCAGAATTTCCCAAGAAAATCAGCATCAGCTTTGTAAAAAATTAGCACTTTCCAGATTTTTGTTGTAAACTGTTCTACAAGGTCTCAATAAACACCCTCTAAAACCTTAAATCGCTATCCCCTGAGCTCACACCCCCTCCGCACAGTACGATGGGAAAATTTCCAAATGACCAGAAATTCGAAACTTGGTCGTTGAGAGTTTCTCGAGGCTCTCAAAAATGAAATAACACCCTTACTGGGGGAGGGGGTCAAGGTGTAGGGTTGTAAGTGTTTACGAGATGCTTATTCGGACCTTTTTGAACAATTTACAACATAACTCTCGAAGATACCAATTTTTTCCTGTTTAGCCCTTCTTTTATGCTAATTTTCCCAGGTTAAAAATCTATTAGACTTCAAGAAAAAAATTGCAAGATCAAAAAATGGGACGTGTAAGTGCCATACCAGGAGTCCTACGAAACGTCTGCCAAAATGTAACCGCAGGTATTACTCGCAGAGGTGAACAAAAAAGTTATTGCAATAAGTCGCCTATCTTGAAAATCGAAGTGGTTACGAAAATTTTTATCTATGACATTGGAGTTTCTATGGAAAGGAATTTTTTCAAAAATATAAATTTGATTGAAAAAATCAAAAATACCAATAAAAGTAAAAAGAAAATTTAATGTAAAAAATGTTTATAAAATTGAAATTGAAGGAAGTACGAAGCGTTGAAAGTAAATTTTTTCTGTACATTTTCTCATATGGGAAATTTTTTTCGTACGAACCAAAATTTTCTACTCTTGGTGGACAGTGCATGTCTTCTAGAGTACTTTTAGTTATTTACAAAAAGTTGAAAAAATTGAAACTTGGAGAGGAGGATTGGTTAAAGAAATTTTAATCAAATTTTTTAAAACGATATAGTTCTGTAAATTTTAATTTTTTCAACTTTTTGTAAATAACTTAAAATTACTCTTGAAGACATGTACTGTCCACCAAGGGTCGTAAATTTCGATTCGTAATGAAAAAAATTTCCCTTATGGGAAAATGTACACAAAAGATTTACTTTCATCACTTCGTACTTCCTTCAATTTCAATTTCATAAAAATTTTTTACGAAACATTTCCTCTTTACTTTTATTAGTATTTTTGATTTTTACAATCAAATTCATATTTTTGAAAATATTTCTTTCCACAGAAACTCAAATGTCACGGAGAAAACTCATCGCAGCTCCTATAATTTTCAAGATAGGCAACCTATCACAAATAACTTTTTTTGTTAGTCTGTGCGAGTACTAACTGTGGTTACATTTTGGTAGACGTTTCGTAGGACACCGTGTATATATGTAGCTGACAACATCAGCAGTATTTTTTTTCATTTTTAGTTACTAAACTCAACCTCTCATTCACGAGATTTATACTTATACGAATATAAGCGATCTTCTTTAATAGATCAATATAATCTGAGGTGAAATTTTTTTTCGAAAAGTTTATTTCGCATAATATACAAAATATCTTTTATATAAATAAGACACCGTAGATATTTTACCATTATTTAGCTTGACCTGGTGCGCGATACAGTTTAAAATAAGAACGATCTGTACTATCTATCCGAATCAGAACAAACTTCATTTCCCCCGAATTTTAGTATGGTAAAAGCTCCATATTCGTGAGGAAATTTGGCGCAACGATGGCATGGCAAAGCTGTTATTGATCTTACGTTAGTTTCACCCTGTAGTACCCCAGATATCCTGGAAGTTTTAAAGAGAGAGACGCGAGCACAACAGTATACGTTATACTACAACCGATGAGAAAATGTTCTTGTTTTGTGTTACCCTAAAATGAAATATATCTAGGAAAACGTAAACCGCCCTATACTACTGGAACGATACATTTTCAGTTTTAACCATAACGGAAACAAGAACAGGAAAGGTTGTGAAAATAGCATCGTTTTAGATAGTCTGCTCATTACTTACCTATACCTAGATTACCTACCTATACCTAGTGTTCGTGTAATTCTTGATATATTCCGCCAACTTCGTTCGTTTCTTCATTGTCTGCGTCGCTTTGCGTTGTATTTTGCAGTCTATTATACATATTATGTGTACGTAAACGTATCCAGATCCACCTACTTCTACTTAGTACTTATGCTACATAAGCCAAACAACTCAAAGGGTACTCGATACAAGGTATACACTATACAGATACACGTAGCGTATATATCCATACAATGTACGTGTAGTATATTTACATTACATCGAGAAGAGCAAAGAGCAATATAAAGGAATGCGTTGTCGCCTCGTGCCGCGTCATTTATCATGATAAAACATTACATAGATGTGGTGGTATTCGGTCATAACCACGTGTAAAAATATACGTGTATAGGTATAAGTCTACATACGTAACGTATACGTAGCGTAGGCTGTAATCCGATAAAAGACCACGAGATGTAATTACTTTCGCAGAATATTATTAATTATGATCACTGACACAGCTAGACGTTTTTCATTACATTTGAAGAATTTTTTATTCATATTACCTACCTATCTGGAGTACCTAGGCTACCTACGTTCTGAGGAAAGCATTTTAGTATAAGTTCATGCAGGATAATAAACGAGTGTGTATGTGTGTGTCTGTGTGTGGCTGTGTATTTGTGTACACTGAATAGCGAATAAGTATCACGCGAACTGTATATAGCATGGTACGTAGACGTACTAAATATACAGTACGAATACACCTGTCACGATGGCGTTGTGTGCTATGCGTGTGTATTCTCTCGGGGGTGGCGACGAATTAATACCCAAGTTTTACATTAATTTATTATTTAACCACGTATGCATACATACGAGCACTTCGAAGGATTAAAAAAAGTAAGACGTTAAAAACAATTCGACGAAAAAAAAAAAAGAAAAAAAAAACTTCAACTCGGTAAGAGCACATACGCGATGGCCTTACAGTGAGGCCCAATTTTCCTCTTTGAAAAAATGTACAAACGTAATTGTATTTAGTCGTTATAGTTACAAAATAATTGAATTTGTTGGGAGGGGAGCTGCTGATAACGTTCGACTTCGCAGTCAACAAATTTTATTTTTAAAGAAAAATGGTCTGGGTACTTTATAGATTTTTGGTTTTCTAATTTAATCTCAACCTGAGTTGAGTATCTTTCCCTGGTTGGATCTCTTGTCTTGAGGGATGTAATAAGACTAAAAAAACTGAAACCTGTAAAAAAACAAATACATCTGAAAAGCCTACTAAATTAGCATGTCAAAGGGTTTATAGATTTTTAAAAATTTTTTTTGAGATTTGGGCCATTTTTAAAAATTTGAAAAATACTCAAAAATACAATTTCCTCAGAAATAATGACTAATACACTAAAAATGAATATAAGTAAAGTTGTTCAGCGTAAAATTTCATATCAGATTTCGTCATTAAAATTTTGGCTGAGGAACATAATTACAAAATTGTGAGCATGGTCGCATGGGGGGGGGGAGGTAAGAGGTCAAAATGCGAACGAGCGGTTTGAATGGAAAATAAACGGCAGATTCGTATTCAGCGTGTTCGAATTAGTCAAAAAACACTTCTCTTTTAATTTTTTGCCCCACTTTCAACATAAGAAAAAATTGCAATTTTGTTCAGAGATCAAATTTTAGTAGGGCGGCTACTTCCATATTGATACCAAACAACAATTTGTAACGAAAGAATTTTGGAATTTGGTTTATTCTCTGTATTTGTCGATATAAGATCGTAGGAAAGCCGCACCGAAATTTCGTGGACCCGTATTGGGGCTGAGGGGCACTCCTTTCCCACAATTTGGGGCAAAATCTAGGTTGGTGATGGTAACGTTTTTGCATAAATCGAACCTCCTAAATACAATAATGAAGTCAGATTCACTATTTAACCTTGGTTAATTCATCTTATTGTATTGAAAAAGGAAGATGAAAAGAAAGTTGAACAATCAAAAATGTAAAAAAAAAATATTGGTCGTTAAAAAGTGCAAGAAGGAGACATGAAACTCAATTTGAAGTAACCGGTAGGCCTTTTATTGTGCATATTTTTGTTCAAAATGTTCATAAATAAAAACATGGCTACTACAGTCTATCAACCTACAAATGATTATGGGGTGGGGGGGGGGTATTAACACAATCCGTTTTATAGTCCTAGAAACTCATTCTGACCAGTTTTGGCCATGTCAGAGTTTTATTTTTATTTTTATTTTTATTTTTATTTTTTCTCCCTAAAGACTAAAATCATTTACTTAGTTCGATTCTGACCAAAATCGCTCTAATTCAGTCAATCGACTCAGTTTGGTAGCGAATTAGATATATATGAGTGGGGATGATTTTGGGTCAAAATTCAGTTACGCCCAAATTTGGGGAAGGGGGTGCTGAGACGTCAAACTAGAAAAAAATATTATTTTTTAAGAAGATCGATACACAGTTCAAAATTGTATCATATACCCAAAAATCAGACTTCTAGGTCAATGAGGAGGGGAGATATGAGTGTTTTTCCTCTTTTTGTCCTTGAAAAAAAGGCTATTTCTCTCCTATCTTCCCTTCAAATTGAGGTAGGAAGTTGAAATTCAGTGCTTGAGGCTATAAATTTGAGGTTCGACTTTTCAGCCTTACTGCACTCTTTCACAATCTCAAAATAGTTGTTTTTTGCTGGTTTTTCTTATTTTTTGACATTGTTCCTTGCATATCTCTTCACCCCTCCCTCCCACAATTAGGTTAAGAAGTTGAAATTTAGTTTGTAGTTTTATTATATATCTTGAATGTGATTTTTCGTGGTGTCAACTTTTTAGCTTCATTGCACCCCCTTCTTTTTGTTATAATATTGAAAATATCTTCAAAATGTATGCAAAGGGATTTTTTTTCAAATGTCACATAAAAAAGATAGGTAACTTTGAATTTTTTTTTTATAAAGCTCATACCAAGGAATAAATAGGAAGATCTCAGTGGCGTAACAAGGAATTGGATGCCTGGGAAGCCAGACTTTAACCCTCCCTCTCATCTTCTTAATTTTTCTATGATTTTTTCAGGGCTTTCTTGGGTTAGAAAAATATAAGTAATGTACAATTTTTTTTGATTTTCTGTTTTTTACCCATTTTGTAAATATTTTAGGACTTTTTTGAACGCCAAAAATCAGGTTTTCTAATTTCTTAAAGAATTCCCATCAAATTGCAGTTATGTTAATTTTATGAGCAAGGCGAAGAATGATTTTAATTCCCAATTTTTGTAAATTTTATGCGTAGAATTTTTGAAAATCGTTTAAAATACCATTTTTATTGAAATCAATTCCCTCTTCGTACGCCATTCAGAAGAGCGACACGCAAAACTCATCGAATTAATTCAAAAATACTGGTGAACTACAAACTGTTGCAAATAAATTATAATCGAGTCTCTATATCTAGTTTTAAAATATGTACAAAATTGAATAATCAAACGGGTAATATTACAAGAGCTTTATTTGTTTCAATCTTTACCTCTTTACCTCGAGCAATAAATTATTACGGGGCTATTTCGTATACGTAATAACTCGAGGTGGGGGGGGGGGGGCAGAAAAATTCTAAAACGAAATTACGTTGAAAAATTCTGTCAAAATTTCAAAACTAAAGAAGCCATAAAGCTCTCGTATAAGTTAGAAATCCTCGTAACCTGATTTTTGAAACTCGAAGGAGCCATTGTACGTATAACTAAGATATATCAATCCTTCGCAGCTCCTTCGGGACACAAGACCTCTTCATTTGATAAATGAAAACTTCATAAGCTCAATTTACCACGATCAAATTACCAAGGATTCATCTCATACGTATACCATGTATACAACTAGATATACGTAGTAGTACGTAGTACATATAAGACAGTATAATAAACCCTAATCAATATTTTCGGGCAATTTGGAAAATACAATTCGAAACAGGAATATAGGTACATCTCACTCCTTGCGCTATTATTATACGACGACGCGACGATGCGACGGTGGTGCTTCAAAACATATATATATATATATATATATAAAATTATTCTCCAACAATTTATAGGTTTTTTACACGAGTAACGAACGCGCGAAGACTTGCAAGGGTAAATCAAACCTCGTATATTACAAGGTTACTGCCAAAAGCTCACCGAGCCAGATTTTAGAATTAATCGATACACCTCCATTTTCGTCGTGTCTTACGAGAATTTCACATATTGTCTCGTTCGTTTTGCAAAACGAGACGAGATAGACGTTTCCACGGGTGCTATATATATTTATATATTTGTATAGTTTTGCAGCTTTTCCAACACATGTAAAAGAAAATTGTACCGATATTTTTTATTTTTTATTACCTACATATACAGGGTGTTTCGTCTGGATAGTACCTCCTTCATACCACAAGTAGAGCAACACAAGTTGAACTCATGTGGTATAGGTTGCCTATCCAAAACATTGCCGGCAATGTGCTACAGGCATTTGAATTATTTATTTTCAAAAAATTTACAACAATTTTTAAAAAATTCCAATTTATGAACTAGAAATGGTAGAGATGTCCAGTTTACGCCAAAATGTGACAAATACAATTTAGTATTTCTGGTAAAAAAAAATAGGATCATAGATTGTGTAGTTCGTGAAATATGACGAATTTAATGTAAAAAATGATTGAAAAATTTGAATATTTCCTAAAGTTTTGTTCATAATTTTTTAAAAAGCTGTTTTATGTGCTCAATTAAAAAATTCTTTTCGAAGTAACACGGTATCTACCCTCCACCACTTGGCATAATTAAATTTTCCCCAACTTTTTTAGATACGTTGGAAAAAAATTGTTTTTTTACAATTTTTTCACTTTTTTCTAAAAAAAAAATTTCCACTGATATAAAAATTTCTACAAAAAACTCTTCTCATTGAAATATTCCATTGATTTAGAGAAAAAATATCAAAATCGAGCAACTGTTTTAATAAAGGAACGTTTTTTGCCGAAATTTATTTTTCATCAAAATTTTTTGTTTGAAAAAAGGGAAATAATTTTAACGAAACAATTTTTTTCCAAAATATCCAAACAAGTTTGGAAAAATTTAATTATACCTAGTGAGGGAGGATACTTTGTTACTTCAAAAAACATTTCTCAATTAAGTACTTAAAAGAACTATTTAAATAGTTATGAACAAAAATTTGGAAAATTTTCAAATTTTTCAATCATCTTTTTACATTAAATTCGTCATATTTTACG